>OY978217.1:5016839-5185338 GCA_963854785.1 Vaccinium vitis-idaea
CCTCGAAGTGACAAACATGCCTAACTCAAGTGCCTCAAGCTCGGCTTCAAAGGAAGAATCTAGATCTTTAAATTCACAAGACACAAGTGCTAACACATCACAATGTGCATCCCTCACCACTACCCCCCCACAACTCCTCCTCAAAGTGTCATTATAACTCGCGTCTGTGTTCACTTTCACGAAATTTTTAGGAGGCAGCAACCAGGACACTTTAACAATAGGGTGGGCAAGCAAGGAGGTTAAAATATTGTTTCTTACAACTCGTATATTATGTTTCAACATAAAACCATAGAAAACATGATGTTCTTTTGGAGTTAGTTTATAAAAGATGGCTAAAAACTCCTTCACTGAGATAAAAATGGTGCTATTTTGCTCTCTATACATATTTTCTAGCTTAGTTAAATGATTGCTATAAAAAACACGTCTAAGTTTCTCTCTCAAAGAGCTACTACTGTTGCAAAAAAATCTAGAACTTGCAAAAGGAAAACAGCATAGTTGTAGTTAGCTGGTAGATCAATCCACTTTCAAAGACAATTATAGAACTTTTTTTCTTTTAAATATGGTGCACACCCATCAATCCTGGTATTCACAATTGAACACCTAATACAATGGCTAAAAACAAGGTACACAATGGCCAAAAACAAGGTACACAATCTTAGTGACAAGTATTAGAAAATTATAGAGGAATAAAAAGTACTCCCTCTATCCCATTTCAAGTGTCCTTTCTATTTGAGGATGTCCCAAAATAAACGTCTAATGTCTAAAAACATGCCAAACTTCCACTTTTACCTTAAAAACATGCCAAACTTCCACTTTTACCTTAAAAAGTACTTGCTCCAGTCTAATTGGTTTGTCCACTAATTTTGAAAACTTCATATAATAAAATAAATCGAGAGGTATCAAACAAGATCTATATTACACATTTTTTTGAGATTCATATTGAAATATTAGTTTCGGAGCATTAGTTTAATTGATGTATTTCAATAAATGTGTAATATAGATCTTGTTTAATACCTCTCGATTTATTTTATTATATGAAGTTTTCAAAATTAGTGGACAAACCAATTAGACTGGAGCAAGTACTTTTTAAGGTAAAAGTGGAAGTTTGGCATGTTTTTAGACATTAGACGTTTATTTTGGGACATCCTCAAATAGAAAGGACACTTGAAATGGGATAGAGGGAGTACTTTTTATTCCTCTCTAATTTTCTAATACTTGTCACTAAGATTGTGTACCTTGTTTTTGGCCATTGTGTACCTTGTTTTTAGTCATTGTATTAGGTGTTCAATTGTGAATACCAGGATTGATGGGTGTGCACCATATTTAAAAGAAAAAAAGTTCTATAATTGTCTTTGAAAGTGGATTGATCTACCAGCTGACTACAACTATGTTGTTTTCCTTTTGCAGGTTCTAGATTTTTTTGCAGCAGTAGTAGCTCTTTGAGAGAGAAACTTAGACGTGTTTTTTTATAGCAATCATTTAACTAAGCTAGAAAATATGTATAGAGAGCAAAATAGCACCATTTTTATCTCAGTGAAGGAGTTTTTAGCCATCTTTTATAAACCAACTCCAAAAGAACATCATGTTTTCTATGGTTTTATGTTGAAACATAACATACGAGTTGTAAGAAACAATATTTTAACCTCCTTGCTTGCCCACCCTATTGTTAAAGTGTCCTAGTTGCTGCCTCCTGAAAATTTCGTGAAAGTGAACACAGACGCGAGTTATAATGACACTTTGAGGAGGAGTTGTGGGTGGGTAGTGGTGAGGGATGCACATTGTGATGTGTTAGCACTTGTGTCTTGTGAATTTAAAGATATAGATTCTTCCTTTGAAGCCGAGCTTGAGGCACTTGAGTTAGGCATGTTTGTCACTTCGAGGATGGGTCATAAGAAAGTTATATTTGAAGTAGACAACCTCGACATTCAGAGATACTTGACTGGCCAGAGGGACATCCCCCCCAAATACCTTCTGAAGTTCTTGTAAGTTTTTTTTTTAAAATTTTGTTAATCATTTATTTACTCCATTAAATCCTTAAATGTTACTTGAGTTAAAATATTATTGCAGGTCTTTGCTTCTCTCTTTGTTTTTTGATTACGAGGTTCATCATGTTCCGAGAGAGGGAAATCAAGTTGCAGATGAACTGGCCAAGTTGAATTTAGAGTTTGAACAGGATTGGAGAGCCCGCCACTTCTCTGCTTTGCAAAAGCATTATATGAATAAGCAAAGATACACATTCTTTAGAATTAAGTGGAAAGAACAAGGTAACACCACGCTCTTCAGAATTATCCCGAATGCCCGCCTTTATTTTGATTGATTTGCTGATAATTTTGTTTGTTTGATGATCACGACGGAGTAGTCAAAAGTGGTGAAAAAGAGAAGTATAGGAGATCTGAAGGAGGCAGATCTCAAGGGAACAAAGGTGTTTCTGAGGGTCGATCTAAATGTTCCTTTGGACGACAATTTCAATATCACTGATGATACCAAAATCCGAGCAGCTGTCCCAACTATCAAGTACTTGATGAGTCATTGTGCCAAAGTCATCCTCTCTTCCCATTTGGTAACACTAACACCCATATACTTTTCTTGCTATTGGGTTTACCATTCATAAGGTCCTTTTTTACTGATATATTTGAATTCATTGCATCTTCGACTTCATATTCAGGGCAGCAATTGATAAATCACTTTGACGTTGCTGTTCCTGTCATGTTTGATATTGGTATAGTTGTTTTAGTTGCTATGGGAAGATTTTAAACTAAAAGTTAGGTAGTCATCATAGTATCTGCGGTTTTGTTCTGGGGCTCTGTGAACCATTTACTTTGCTTGAATTTTTGTGAGTATTGCTATGATTTCATACAGTGATTTATACGATAAAGTTGTGCCATTCAGCAATTCTTTTTGAAATGTGGGTTACAGGGACGCCCAAAGGTTGTCACACCGAAGTACAGCTTGAAGCCTCTTGTGCCAAGGTTGTCTGAATTTCTTGGTGTTGAGGTTTGTTTATTCCCGCTTAGTATAATGTTCATTTGACTCTAGTTTAGTTGCAGTCACTAATGTGGTTATTTAGGTGAATATATACTAATCTTGTTCTTGTGTCTCCAACAGGTCGAGATGGCAAATGACTGTATTGGCAAAGAAGTAAAAATGGTGGCTGCAATGCAAGATGGCAGTGTTCTGCTTCTGGAGAATGTGATGTTCCATAAGGAGGAAGAGAAGAACGATCCTGCATTTTTCAAAGAAGCTAGCATTGCTCGCTGATCTCTACGTGAATGATGCATTTGGAACTGCTCATAGAGCACATGCCTCCACAGAAGGAGTGGCCAAGTACTTGAAGCCTGCGGTTGCTGGATTCCTTATGCAGAAGGTTTGCATGTCCATTGTGCAGTTACCTAGTTTATATTCCTTTTGAAATTTGTGTTAGAAGACGATGTAAAGAAATGACTTGCATGTTAATCTTGATCTACATTATAAACATCGTGAGAACGAACTCACTGAAGAAATTTTTATTGGACTTCAATTGAATCTTCCAATATCTGTTTCAAAGTTTAGCTTGTCAAGATGCCATGAGAAGTTGGTCTGGACTCTGGAGCTTTGTATGTCTGCTTCTCAAGGAACTTAAAGAAGCTACTATAGAAGGGCAGCTGTCACCAGCTGTGTGTTTTACTTTGTGAGGCCAGCAAGCACAATAGCTAATTTTCTTAATCTAAAATTGACCCAATGTGGTATGCTGAGCATAGAACCATTCTTTTACGTAAATGAAAGATACTCCTGCTTGTTGATTGTTAAAGACTTCATTTTGATTTTTTTGTACAGCCCACCTGTGAATGATGGAAACCATCCTTGTTATCCTACTTAACTTTGTATTTACTCTGCGCTAATGGAAAGTTTCATCCTAGCTGAGCCGAATCTATTTCTTAGTTTATAAAATTATTGGTAAGTTGTAACAACGATTTCTTAAGTTAACTTGAAATGTTGACTTCATCTTTGGTCTTAGGAACTTGAGTATCTTGTTGGAGACGTGTCAAATACCAAAAGGCCATTTGCTGCAATAGTTGGTGGCTCCAAGTTGTCAAGTAATATCCGTGTGATCGAGTCTTTTTTGGAGAAGGTTGATATTCTGTTGCTCGGTGGAGACTATGATTTCTGCATTTTAGGCTGCCCAAGGTCACTCAATTGGATCATCACTTGTGGAGGAAGACGAGGTTGATCTTGCAGCATACCTTCTTGAGAGTGCCAAGTCTAAAGGGGTGTCTTTGATACTGCCTTCGGATGTAGTTATTGCTGACAAGATTGCTGCTGATGCCAATAGCTATGAAGCACGGATACTCTATTTTGGCCTCCGTATCACGTACCGTAAGCGTATCGGATACGGATACGCTCGGATACGCTCCGGATACGTGTTTTAGAGTATCCGTAATTAAAATTGATTTATTTTTATTCGGATACGTTTGGGATACGTTAGAATACAGAGGATACGCCAATAGCTATGAAGCACGGATACTCTTTGTTTTTTTTTTTTTCCCATAACAGTATAATGGAAACTGCTGCAAGTTCTGTTGCTGGTAGTTCCAGTTCTCTTGCTGGTAGTTCTGTTTCTAATGAAGGGGAATCGAGGGATCAAAATACAAACAATCCTCTTTGGTGTTATGTTACAAAATTAGAGAAGAGTGAGGCGGGGGGTGGGGGGAATATTTTGTGGCAGTGTAATTTTTGCAATGTAATCAAAAAGAGTTCATACACTAGGGTTAGGGGTCATTTGTTGAAGTTGAACAATGGAATTGGAGCTTGTAAGAAAGTTACAAACCAAGATCTTGCAACTATAAAGAAATTAGAGGAAGAAGCTAAAACGAAAATGAGAGACAATGCGCCAAAGAAAGTACCTCTACCCCCTTGTACTAGATCAAGTGGTTTTATTCTAGAAGGTTATGAGCAAAAAAAACAAAGAACAAGTGGAGGTAGAAGTGAAACTACATCACCCCTTGAGAACTGGAAGAACAATAGCTAATTTTTCTTAATAAAAAATTGACCCAATGTGGTACGCTAAGCATGGAGCCATCGACTTGCGTAAATGAAAGGCCCTCCTGCTTGTTGATTTTTAGAGACTTCGTTTTGATTTTTTTGTACAGCCCACCTGTTAATGTTGGTTACAATCCTCGTTAAATCTTGCGAAAAAAGGCAGAATTTCTAACTACGCTAAAAACCAGTTAAATGATACTAGAAACAAACCACAAATAAAGATCTTTCACGTGTTGTCCATCCTCAACTTTTCAATAACAGAATTTAAAGACAGAAAATTATCTCACCATGTCCCAACCATATTCCATAAAAACAAATCGGTTTCCTATCCTATAAAAGAAACTGTACATAACACTAAAACATCTTGGCCAAGAAGCCCAGAAATTTTGATCATTGAAACTGCACACAATCTATTCAAACTTCAAAGCTGGAAACACCAAAGCCCAAGTCAAATCATTCAGTCATAAGAAGCCACAAAACTCATAAATTATCCGGCAATTCAAAGTTTTGCGAACCGAAAATCTGATGCGAGCCACTCTGAACAAAGACGGCAACGCTGCATTTGCTGCTTTTGAAACTTTCCCAGAGAGGGAAACTAACAGTTCCAGATACCGTCTTCTTGGCAGAGATGTCTTTGACAGAGCAGAGCTTTTCGAGCTTCCTAACGACGAAGTCATTGGGTAGGACCTTTCCTTGGTTGTCGCCACTGCCGCAGTTGGTCACCAAACCATTCTCATATAGAGCCACCATAACGTTTGCGCCCTGATGGTCCACCTTAGTCCTCAAAGCTCCTGTTAAAGAAACTTGTAGGGTCTCTGGTGAAGGCCTCTTGAATGTTGCCTGTTCATAAACAACATCGCTAAAATTCATATCTCGAGCCACAAAATTTGTAAAAGGGTAACATTCGCCAAAAAAACAAATAAGCCACGAAAATTTGTAAAGAAGGTGTGTGCCGGATTGAAAGGGGGAAAATCAAATAGCAATGACATTTCATGAACAACATCATTGCCAGTTGTACAGGATCGGAAGGGATCGCTATTCCCCCAGTTGGAGGGGAAAAAATTTCGGGTGCTAATATGGTACCACGTGGGTACCCTTGGGCACATCCAAACTGTCCAACAAATGCAACCGACGGTCCGGATGTGTTCGGCATTAAAATTTTGTTTTCAAATGTTTTAATGCCGAACAAATCTGGACCGTCGGTTGCATTTTTGGATAGTCCGGACGTGCCTAAGGGGTACAACGTCAACCGTACCCTATTTGCACCCTAAATCTTCTTGTTGGCGGGACTCGAACCTGAGCGGATCGTATACAGGAGGAAGGGAGCACTCAAGTCCACTCACCCTTAAATTCAATCTTTTATCACGAATCAGTATCTGTCCCGTATTTTCTTAATAGTTTTGCAAAACAGAGACTCCCATCTCTGGATCTAATATGGTTCTCAAAGATCAATGAAAATCTAAACAAAATATTTAGGATCCGGCTTTTCTGCAATTGGACTGTTACGGTAACATCTCAGCTATTCATCACTATCAATGGTCCCGATTCTTTAAAAAATCTTACTTGAGTATGATTTTCCCGTAGGATTCTTTCAACAAATCTGAACCATTATGAATATTTAACTCACTGAATCAAATGGATAAAGGGAAAAATAAAAAAAAAAATCGAATACTAACCTGGAGCGTAGGAGCAGGGAACCTCGGTGCGGCCGCGATGCAGGAAAGAATAGCGTCCTGATCATTACCAACGCAATGGGCCGTACCCTGGACCACAACCTGAGGCGTAAACATGGTGTCTTGCTTCAAGGCCTCGACATAGGCTTTTTGCCTGACCGTCCACTGGCTGGATCCAAACGGATCCTTCCAGCCCATGTAATCCCAGTAATCCACGTGGTAAGCCAGCACAACCACGGGCGTTTCGAGGTTGAAGTCACCCCGCCCCAGCCTCGACACCACCAGCTCCGCCTCGGGCGAGGTGGCGCAGCCCTGTGACGAGAAGAGCTCCACCACCACGGCACCTCCCCTCCTCTGCTCCTCCGTGGTTACGTCCGCTGTGGCGGCATCGGAGGAGTCGTTGTTGGAGGATTGGGAAGTGGTGCCTCTCCCGAAACAAGAGAGGAGGCGCGGCATTTCGTCGCCTCGTTAGGGTGTTAGTATGTCAGTATTTGAATTTTTGGATTTTTTTGTTTCTTGGAAAAGGAGAGAGGAATGCAAGAGGGAATGGAGAGAGAGGTGATATGAGAGAAAGAGAGGGGAATTGAGGGGTGGTGGTGAGAGAAAGGTGGCGAATGAAATGGTGAGAGAAAGGATGGAAGATTTCTTTTTTATGTGTGCCAAAAAAAAAAAGCCAGCCAGCTAAAGGGAGGTGTCAGGTGTCGGTGGTCCGTTTTAATTGGGTTTCTTTGGGTTGAGTCATTATTCACGATAATCTAATAATTCACGAGTATCGTGGACTTTTTATATACGGTTCGTGATAGTGGATTTTACGAGAATATGTTGTTTTGGAGCGATTCCGAAAATGATTTGGCGGTGCTCTTAAACTATTATAAGAGAAATAATTATTTACGGAGCCTCCACAAACAAGGAGTTCTCCACAAACAAGGAGTTTGAGCCGAGCAAATTCGGCCGTGCATTCCGTGATCCAACTGCTCCTATCAATGTACCCCTCTCTCCTACTTAAAAAGCATGTCAGATTTAAAAGCAAAAAATAAAATTTGCACATTATAATTATATTAGCTGTTGAATCGCGAAATGCACAGCTCGAATTGACACGGCACAAACTCATTGTTTGCGGAGGCTCCGTAAGTATTCTCATTGAATAATTTCACCTTTGTGCTGGGCTGGATTTCGTTGCCGTCACGATGCTGGGCTGGTGACACGTTGTTGTTTTTGTTTGACAAATTACAAAATTAATAAGTAAGGTGGAGAGGTGGTGTTGGATGCCAATCAGGCCACCACCCGTATACTTTTTAGGTAAGAGGAAAGTGAGATGCTTTGACAAGGAATCTGAACGACTATAATATAAACTAGGGTTGGTCATTTCATCCGCCCGTCCGAATTCGATCCGAACGGATCGGCAATATGGAGATCTGTTTGGAGATTGGATAGGATATGGAGATTTTTTTTGAAAATGTTTGGGGATTGGATAGGGGGTGGAGATAGGCATGTCTCCGCCCCAAATCCACTCCGAATCCGTTCCCCGCTCCGTCCCCGATTGGCCCCGTTCCCGAATCCCCGAAACATGTTTTTCTAATGATGCATGTTTAGCGTGACATGTATTTCCCAATCATTAGAAACATGTTTTTCTAATGATTTTTTATTTTTTTCTTTGCTTAGGTACATATTTTCCTGTGACTGGAACCTAATTAATTCCATCAAGTAAAAAAGCCATTTTTTTTTTTTTTTTGTCATTTGTCAATCCTAATCTATTACATGGGGGGAGGGGGGAGTGGGACTCGATCCCAGGATGCAGTGTGGGGCATTCAAGAGCTCTACCGCATGAGCTAGCCACCACTTGCAAGTAAAAGCCAATTGAAACAAGTCAAAGTACATATCAATAGATGTGCCTCACTTAGTTTCCATCTTCGCGAGCATCTCATTTTAAAAAAATTGGAGGGTTTTGAGAATGTAAACATAATGAAAAACATGGCCTTCTAATGATGTTCTCCAATTGGTGGGAGTTCGGAATTCACAATGTTATATGTTGGGCTGCCTGTTATTTTGTTCGGAATTCACACTTGATTTTAGGGAAAATTATTTGTAATTGGGCTTCTATAACTATTTACTTGTTACTCTAGGGAAAATGATTGGATCCCCGAAATTTCCGTGGGGATCCCCGTTCCCCATTTGGAGTGGGGATGGAGGATAAAAATAAATCTCCGTTGGAGATTGGATAGGGGATGGATAGGAGTAAGGGGTTTGGGGATTGGGGGTGGAGATAGTAGTCTCCGGCCCCGATCTGTCCCCATGCCCATCCCTAATATAAAGAAATCGATACATACTATCCACACAAGATTTGATACTCCCTCCGTCCCAATTTTTTTGTCCACTTGCACTATTCACAGCATCTCAAAAAATTGTTTATATTTTCAAATGTATAATTTTATATATATTTAATATGGATCTTGTTTGATAGTTCAAAATTGTAAAAAACATTATAGATTAAACGATATAAGCAATTGAAAAATGGCACGCATGCCCGTAAATGGACAACAAATTCGGGACGGAGGGAGTACAATACATAAAAACTTATAAAATTCCCCCGAAAGTGAAATGTGTGGGTGTGATTATCACATTTCACTTGCAGGGCACACCCACACATTTCACTTTCGGGACACACCTACACATTTCACTTTCGGAGTTTTATGGCAAGTTTTCATGTTCCATACACTTTTCCGTATCTACACTTCTTCACCGGGAGAGAGAGGAATACAGCAGTGACCAAATTATGTGTATTTATAAATTAATAAAAAATATTATCATTACACTAATATAACACAATTTCGATGTGACATTTATTTATAATTTTTACAAACAAAACCTAGAATATAGTAAAAAATTGAGATGCAGCATTTGCCCTCCTTTCTTACCCTTCTTTTTTCCTAATATATATATATATATATATATATATATATATATATATTTGTGAGTGGGTGCTAGAGGAAATAACTGAGTGAACGACCAAAGGGGATTCGGCGCCTCTCCCTATGCTCGAATACCAACCCTTCTCCTTGGAAGCCAAGAAGTACTACTAGATGAGCTAGTAGCCACATCTTAAATAAGAATTTAGGTAAAATGAGAATCTTACACAAAGTATAATTTAATAATCTTGTTGTCTTCAATTATTATTATTATTGTTTAATCCGAATTCCCTTAAACAGATGAATTCATTAAAATTGTATATTCACTTTGGACAGTTTGCAACATGTCGAAGCCATTCGAGTCCAAACTCCAAACTAGACCAAGACTTGGCCCGGCGAAACCAAGCAGCAGCCCATACATATGTAGTGGGCTTAGCTTAATATGGTGCATGAGGTATAGTTGGGCTGAAATATCCCCTCCACTCAGGAAAGTCCGAAGAAGTAACCACAAACACACACAGAGAGAGAGAGAGAGAGAGAGAGAGAGAGAGAGAGAGAGAGAGAGAGAGAGAGAGAGAGAGAGAGAGAGAGAGAGCTTTATAACGGATGTCTAGGGGGTGAGGAGTTCGAATCTCCCCACTTATATGGGAATATTTTTGTTGGGTTAATTTCTTTTCTTAATGAGGCTATTAGTTGGGGTGGGCTTACAGTGATTGTAGATTTTGATTCTAGTTTGTTGTGTATTTCTCTCCTTAGTTAATGGGGCTTGAATTGGATTTGGCTTATGATGATTGTATTAGGATTCGCTGGTCAAATCTACCCTTAAAACTATTTTTTCCTTATGTCTGCAATGGTTGGAACATGGAGAGCATTCTCTCACAAAGATCTTGAGCAGTACATTAAATTAAGAGAAGTGTTATTGACACGCTCTTTTTCTCTATTGACACACTTTTTTTTTGTCTTTATTAGGTGAATTTACTCTTGAACTATACATATGGAGACAAAAAAAAAGAGTGCTAATAGAGAAAAGAGGAGTGCCGATATCAATTCTCTATATTAAACAAAACAAAAGGAAAAATAACAGGACGACCTGACCTTAAACTTAATTGAAAGGTGCAAGTTACTGAAGTAGCTGCGACTCTGCATGTGAAAATGGGACAATTGGGCCTGATTAAGTAAATCCGATAATTTATCCTCTAATATTCTTCCAAGATTTTACCTTTTAATTTGGTGTAAAAAATATGTGCTTCAAAAAAAAAAAAGACAAACTGCATTATGAGGATGAAAGATTCAAAAAATCTAGTGGTGGCGACTTTATATAATTCAGGGATAAAATTTTATTTTCTATATAATAAGGGAGTGTTCCATTAAGACAGTTTTTAGAATAAACTGGACTTTCACGGTTTTTTATGTGATGTATTTTGAGAGAATGCCATGTCATGATTTTTGGAAAAAATATTTTTTTGTTAGTGGAACACCCCGTAATTGCATTTTTTGAAAATCTTGTGGTGGCGACCGCGACCACTTGTTCCCCTGGCTCCATCCTTGTATGTAACCGCATCATTAATTATCTTTTCCAAATTAAGAACTAATTTTCAGCTTGTAATGGTGATGTTTGATTGGTTGGCCTAATAATTAGAGACGTGTAATCCGAAAACGAGTAATTTCACCTGATTAATAGCAAGAGATCCTGTAATACAACACCGATGTGTTATCCATTATCGTGTTTTGCAAAATTACTAGTGTAAGAAATATGTAATCCTACAACTATATATAAATTTCATGTCTAATTCGTTCAACCAGATATATACCGTACACGTGTTTTGTGAAATTACTAGTGTAAGAAATGTGTTCCATTAAGGTGATTTTTTTGTCTTTACTCAGGTTTCTAAGTTGATATGTGAAGAGAATAACCTGTCTCGAAAGATGTAAAGATAGTGACACAAATTTTGTGCCACAACCAACCACAACCCCACTCACATGGGGTGTGGGGCCAGCACGTGGGGCCCATGTGGGACCCACACCCCATGTGAGTGGGGTTGTGGTTGTGGCACAATCATTTTTGGATGTAAAAAACCAAAAAGTCATAATAGGATATTGGAGGCAAAAAGTGAAAAGAAGCTCTGGAAGAGTTTTTCAACTTCTTCTTGTTCTTTCCAAAACACTACTTCTCTTCTCAAATGCATTTTGCACATTTCTCCCAAATACTCTAATGAGATTCAAAAAATATTCTGATCATAATTTAAAAAGCTAAAAAAATAAAAATAAAAAGCTGAAAATGAGGCTCCCAAAACACCCCGTTAGTCTATCAGAAACATGTCCAAACGAAAAACTTCCACTCAGGCAATATCAAATCTCGTTATCACATCTTCCATAATACCCATGCAATATTATTTAGCAAAAAAAATCAAAAACAAAAAATACCCATGCAATATTTGCACATAAGACAGACCTTGCCCTGCATGATGGACAACAAGGTATTGGCTTTTTCCTTAGACTTTTGTGCATAGATTTGGAAAATAAGCAGCAAAATTAAAATCATCATATTCAATTTGAAGTAGTCAAAAGATTATGAAAAAATATGTTTAAATTCCCAAACAAAATTCAAACAGAAAAAACCATAATCTCTCATAAAATATTTAAAAATCAAAAATCAATTTAAAAAAAAAAAAACGGGGAGCAGAGCCTAATCCTTTTCCTTCAGTGTCGGATCAGCCAGAACCACTTACCCCTTCCTACTCACAACTTTGGCTCCCACTGGTTTCACTCCTACCACCACTGGAACCATTGTGTTTGTGTTTGCCATTTCCGTTGGCATTCCTGTTCCCGTTTTGATTCCCGTTCCTGATCACATTCCCATTCCTGTTCCTATTCCTGTTTCCGTTTCCGTTCTTATCCCGTCCAACGATAACCATAACGAAACCCAACTTCCTCTGGCAATTGTCATGGGTATAACGAAATGACCACACTTGAACAATCATACCTGTATACAATTTATGCTTCTGACTAACATCGTGCCACTTCCCGTTAAATATGTAAATCGAGCACTTATTTTTCCCAGATCCCTTGGGCATGTCCCACCACTTGAACATCAGGTCCAAATTCTCGTCCCCATTCGGTTCGATAAACAGCACGGGAATCCCGTTCCTGGTCCGCCTGTCCGCTGTCCTTCCCCGGACGAACTCGTACTCATCTTCGGTCAGGAACTCAACATTTTCCAATTGGTTCAACGGCATCGATAGCCGGTTCTGACTCGCGTCCAAGTCCGTTGGGTACAATTTCTTCTGGATCACCAGCTTCGCTTCCGACCCGTTTTGTCTCCTGATCTTGTCCAGTATTTCCTTAGGCAAGACCCGCACTATAATTTCCTTATAATTATCAGTCTTGTTTTTCTTCTTCACCACCTTAGCATCCCCTTCTTCTTCTTCTTCTTCTTCTTCTTCTTCTTCTTCTTCTTCTTCTTCTTCTTCTTCTTCATCTCCTTCAAATTCTTCACGCTCAACCCTTTTGGGATTTTCAATTACTAATGGATTCTTGAGATTCTTCTCCCTCATCAACATTCTCTTTCTCTTGGCGGCAGCCTCCGGTGTTGGGCAATGAAATTCCTCATTCAGGGGCTCTTCTTCTTGAGACATCTTCAAGTTTTTGGCTGCTTCTTCGTATAGTTTCCTTGCCTTCATTGATACATGTACCAAATCGTCAAATTTAGAACTGTAAGGATTGAAATCTGTTATATCATCCTCTGTTACATCCCTCGCAAGAACCCCCTGCTTCTTCTTCTTATTCCCCATAGTACTCCTTCAACAAGAGAGAAAAAACAATTTGTAAATTGTGATCAATTAACTGATAGAATTTAGAAAGTTTTATATAGGGGATAAAAAAAGGAAACCCAAGACGTCTTGGTCTTCTAAGTTGGTTGGGTTCCTAGCATCCCCACACAGGGACGGAACCAGAATTTTATAGGAGTATATTTCAATATTACAAAGCATTCGATGTTGTTAGCTAACTGAATGAATTATCACAAATAAACAAGATTGATTAATTCTTGATTCCATTTTTTGGGTAATGATTAATTCTTGATTTCGTTTGTTGCTGCTTAATAAATTTGACTTCGAACATCTAAAACGACGTATTAGAGTTCGTTGATTAAGAACAAGTTAATATCATTACGAAACAAATGACGAAAAGTACGTATGAGTAAAAAAATTGCAAATAAATTATGAAATTATCTTATGACTTCAGTCCGTCATTGATCACAATGTTTTTAGTAGCTAACCTGATAAAAATTCAGTAATTCATAAGATTAATATTTTGTTTTCATTCAATCTTTAAGTATCTTCATTGACAAGCATGAATGGAAAATTTAGAAAAGAAAATAATGTAAGAAAGAGAAAATATTACCCAACTGGATGCTTGAGAGTCTTTTCTCCCATCAACCTTTCACCTTTCGAGATATCAACGCCACCTCCTGATGCGCTAACCCTTTGGAGAGTCTCATCTCTCTCATCCAACATTAATTCTTGATCTCTTCTTGCTAACACCAAATTTTCTTCCACCGATTGTGTATCAAGAGGGGGAGTGGAACTAGGGTTTCCCCTCGAATTTTGTTCTTCTTGCAATGCTTTCCTTTCCCTCTCCCTCCGGCCCCTCGCCGATATCCCTATAAAGCATTCTAATTCAGTCAACGGAGGATCAAACTCCATCTTCCTGATGTCTTCTAGCGTCAAGCCCGGTTTCTTCATCTTCTTCCCCGGATTTTTTTCCTTCAAATTAGAGAAAACTATAGACTCTACTGTATCATGAACTGAGAGAGTAAAACATTACAGGTTTATTTATAGGAAATATAAAGGGCAGCCCAAGAAGGGTTGGCTTCAGTTGTTAATTTGTAGCCGTGAGATTTTTTGATTCTTTTAACTATAATTTCAAGAATATTTATGAGTAGGGTTTTCTTGATTGGAAAGGAAGTACGAATGAACTCAAACTTCTAATTCGAGAACAATAAAAGGTTTCCTAAGCCTACCCGTAAGCTAAAATTGGCCCCCACATACCCCTGTTGTAATATTAAAACCGTTTGCCTTGATTTTACTGCCTTAATTAAGTGGTGCCTCTGTCATAATTAGCCAACCCTAATATACATTAGATACTAATTGATTATATTTTTTCGCTCCCTTTTGTATTGTATGCATTCTGTTTTTTGTATTGTATTTTCATATGTTACACCTTAACAGAGTTTCCCGTTTTCAGCACCAATTGTTGAAAGCTAATTTTCCATAAAAATGCGAAAAGCGAAGTTGCTAAAAGCAATTGAGAGTTAGGGTGCTAAAAGTTTTTTTTTTTTAGGAAACAGGAAATCCATTATATATTAATCTCTTTGACAAAAATAGTGATGAGCATGATTTAGATTTTACGCAACATCACGATTGGACCTCATCATCTGCGAAATTCAATGAGAGTTAGGGTGCTCAAAACGGATGTTTTAATTATTTTTTACGCCACAATACCCATGCAATATTACTTGGCAAAAAATCCAAAAACAAAAAAGTACCCATGCAATATTGGCACTTACGCCAGAGGCCCAGAACTTGCCTTGCTTGCAGTGGCGCAGGGGTACGTGACCCGTGGAATTTCAAAAATTAATTTTTTTCTGAGTTTGTAAAAAATTCGAGCTGTTCAATAACCTTAAAGTAATTCATCAATTGGTATTGTAAAAAATTAGCTTAATCGAATAATCATATATAGGAACTTAATCGAACCTTTCAATTTCATTAAGGACTTAGGACCCTAAGTACCAAATAAATTTTGAGGAAATGTATGATAATTGTGTCTGGTATCCTAGTTATCTGAACTGTAGATATTGTTAAGAAGAACATTTGTTTGAAAATTTATCTTGATTTGACATCGATACATATCAAAGCACGGACACAGGGTTGGTGCGAAGGAATAGCATGCATGGCCGTCCGTGGTCAGTCATGGACGGCTCAAATTACATCTTGTCCAAACAAATTTGAACCATCCACTGCCAAACAGATCTGAGCCGCCCATGGCCGACCACAGACGATCATGACCAGCCCAGTATCCTTGCTGTCCCATCCCCCGTTCCATCAAAACACAAAGATTTTTTTTAATATATGAACTAAATCGATATCTATCAATGTCTGAACAAGATAACTTTTTTAATTAAAGCCCTACAATATTTATTGTTCAGATCACGAGGATACCGGGCACACAATTATTAAACTTTTATTCAAAATTTATTCAGTGCTTAGGGTCCTAAATTTTGAATGAAAAACTAAAAGGTTCGATCAAGTACGTTGTTTCTATAATTATCCGATTGAGGTAGTTTTCTACTTGACCAATCGAAAAATTGAAAGGTTTGATCAAATCTATAATTTTGTTTGCTTATATATCAAATCTGTCTTAATGTTTTAAGTTTTAACTTTTTTGCTCAATGAAGAATGTTTAAGCATTTTATCTTCTCGATATATTGGCCTGTGATTTTTTTTTTCAAAGTTATGCTTAGAAGGTGACCCCCATGTGTGGAATTGTAGGATCCGCTACTGCTTGCTTGTTGGACAACAAGTATTGGTTTTTGCATCTGCAACCGTCCGTCTCGGCAATCAATGATCCGGAATTAAAGTAAAACTCTTCCAATGAAAAGTCTTTTTATTTTATATCTAAACTATCCAAAATACTTTTGAACGGTCCGAATTGGGGTGGTAGGGCCTGCAGAGCCATGGAGAAAGCAGACCCTCGCGTTCTTTTTCCTCACATAGACTTTTGTGCATAGAGATGGAAAATAAGCAGCAGAATTAAAATCATCATACTCAATTTGAAGTCAACAAAAGATTATGAAAAAATATGTTTAAACTCCAAAACAAATTTAAAACAGAAAAAGCCATAATCTACCAAAAAAATGGTAGGAAAGCCTAATCCTTTTGCCTTGTCGAGATCAACAGAACTACCCCTTCCTACTCACCACTCTGGCTCCCACCAGTTTCACTCCTACTGCCACTGGAACCATTGCCTTTGCCTTTGCCTTTGCGATTTTCGTTGGCATTCTTGTTCCTGTCTCCATTCTCAACCCTTTCAACAATGACCATAGCGAAACCCAACTTCCCGTCGCAATTGTCACGAGCATAACGAAATGACCACACTTGAACAATCGTATGTTTATCCAATTTATGCTTCTCAAAAACATCACGCCACTTCCCGTTAAATAGGTAAATCGAGCTCGTATTCTTCCCAGGTTCCTTGGGCATGTTCCACCATTTCAACACCAGTTCTGAATTTAGGTCTCCATTCGGTTCGATAAACAACACAGGAATCCCATTCGTGTTCTGCCCGTCCGGTGTCCTCCCCCGGAGGAACTCTTTCTCATCTTCGGTCAGGAAGTCAGGTTCTTGCAACTGGCTCAACGGCATCGATAGCCGGTTAGGACCCGACCGCAAGTCCGTTTCGAACAATTTCTTCTGGATCACCAGCTTCACTTTCGACCCGTTTTGTCTCCTGATCTTATCCAGTATTTCTTTAGGCAAGACCCCACTCTTAACTTCCTTATAATTATCAGTCCTGTTTTTCTTCTTCACCACCTTAGCATCCCCTTCTTCTTCTTCTTCTCCTTCTTCAATTCTTTCACACTCAAACAACTTTTTCTGATTAGCAATAAAAACCCTTTTGGGATTTTCAATTTCTAATGGTTTCTTGAGATTCTTCTCCCTCATCAACATCCTCTCTCTCTTGGCAGCAGCCTCAGGTGTTGGGCAATGAAATTCCTCATTCAAGGGCTCTTCTTCTTCAGATATCTTCAACTTTTTGGCTGCTTCTTTGTATAGTTCCCTTGCCTTCATTGCTACATGTACCAAATTGTCAAACTTCGAACTGTGAGGATTGAGATCTGTTATATCGTCCTCTGTTACATCCCTCGCCAAAACCTCCTTCTTCTTCCCCATAATACTCCTTCAACAAGAGGGAAAAAAAAAAAAAAAAACAATTTGTAAATTGTGATTAATTCATTCTAAGTATGAACTGATAGAAATTAGAAAAGATTAATCAATGTTTTGTTTTCGTTCGATACTATCTTCGATGATACATTCTGATTTAAAGCATCTAAATCGACAAGTTAGAATTTGCAAACCAAGAACAGAATAACTTCATTGATAAACAAATAATGACAACCAAGAATGGGAAATTTAAAAAATAAAAATTTAAGGACGAGAAAAAATTACCCAGAAGGATGCTTGAGACTAGTCTTCTCTCCCATCACCCTTTCACCTTTCGAGATATCAAGCCCATGCGATGAGTCTCTCATCACCCTAAGCCTCTCTCTCTCATTGAACAGTTCTTGATCTCTTCTTGCTAACACCGAAGCGGAACCAGGATTTTCCCTCGAATTTTCTTCTTCTTCCAATGCTTTCCTTTCCCTCTCCCTCCGGGCCCTCGCCGATATCCCTATGAAGCATTCTAATTCAGTCAAAGGAGGATCAAACTTCATGTTCGCGACATCTTCGAGTGTTAAACCCGACTCCTTCTTCTTCTTCCCCATGTTTTTTCCTTCGACTTAGAGAAAACTATGAACTCTTCTGTTGGTTTCAATGCTTGTGAGAATTAACTCAGAGAGCAATACATCACAGGTTTATTTCTTAATTTCTAGGAAATATAAAGGGTAGCCCAAAAAGGGTCGGCTAAATTTATAACCGTGGGATTTCTTGATTTTCTTGATTATTATTTTCAATCATATTTATTAGTTATTAGGTTTTCTTGATTGGAAATTAAGGAAGTGCTAATGAACTCAAACTTCCAACAATAAGGTTTCCTAAGCCTACCCGTAAACTAATACTGGCCCCCACATACCCCTGATGTAATATTAAAACTGTTTGCCTTGATTTTAGTGTCTTAATTAAGTGGGGCCTTTGGCATAATACATTCACAACCCTAATATAAGTTAGATAGATAATGAGACAATGAAAGTAGTATAAATTCATTTGAATAATGGAAAATTAATGTACCAAAATTAGTTTTCCGTAGCCGATTAAAAAAAAATGGTAGTTTTGCCTAATTTGTTGGAGTAGTATGTTATAGAAGTGATGCCCATGTAAATAGGATAAACAATCCCTTAATGCTTCCATGTCCCCCACCTTTTCTAGGGGATATGGTGTTCCCCGTATAACATTTATGGCATAACCGAAGCATAACAAAACACAAAAGATGGCGTAACCATCTAATGGCATAACATTAACCACAAAAAGATGTAACATGTTACGGCTCACTTTTTTTTACGGTGTCTCTCTTCATAACATTAATCACTAAATGATAAAACCTTAACTCACTAGATGACATTACTAATCCTTTTTTTATATACATCGTCAGCATTGAATACTAAAGCAATCCAACTTGGTATTTTATAATTTCATCCGAATCATCCCATCTCATAAAATTAATTCTTGATGTTAGCTGTCCTGATAATAATTATAAGTAAACAGGATTTTTATTTTCTTGTATTACACCTTAATCAACTTAGTTAAAACAAGTGATAAGTTTGTTACGGCCGAGTTTTCCGTTTTTAGCACCAATTGCTAAAAGCTAATTTGTAATAAAAGTGCTAAAAGCTAAGTTGCCAAAAACCAACTTATTTCCTATTAACTAAGTTGCTAAAAACCAATTTATTTTCTATGAAAAGCTAAAAGTTAAATTGCTAAAAATCAAATTTCCATAAAAGTGTTAAAAGCTAAGTTGCTAGAAGCAAATGAGAGTTGGGTGCTAAAAGTTTTGCTTCTAGCAAATGGGAAACCCAAACTACATCTCATTGACAGTTTCCTCCTTCTCTGTCCTGATGTCTCGAGTTTTCGATTTTTTTAATCTTTGTAATTTGTTTTTAAAGATTAATGAATTTTTTTTTTCTGTTAAAAAAAAAATCTCATCTACAAAAGTAGTAATGAGCACGATTTTTACCCTCAAACTGTTGTTTTAGTTATTTTTTAGGGCGTTAATTGGACCCCATCAAACTGTTCATTTTGTAAGAATATGGTGGAGCTCAAATAATATTTTAGCGTATGATGGGAACCTTTGGAACATATGTCCCACACATAACAGGTATTATGGCTGGAAATCCAGTCTCATGCAATTCTCAATACCGGTGCAAACCAACCGCACTGCTTGCGAGCAGCTCGTGACTCCGCTTGGTCGTTTTGTTATGCTCAAACACACACACAAGTACAAAATAGTAAAATCAAGCAAGAAACGAGACACACAATTTTACGTGGTTCAGCCAATCGGACCTACTTTCTCGAGTCGACCTCGTGCTCGAGTTTTAGGCTCGTTTAGTAAACCAATTCGGTAAGACTCAGCTTGACTCGCAAAGCTTAGCTCGCTTGTTGAAGAAGGCTCATTAATTCAGTACATTACCTAGCTTAGTTCATGGCTCGTTTATGAACGACCCAAGCTCAAACTCGACTTTTTACTCATTTATTAAACGAGCTGAGCTCGAGCTCTATAAAATTTGGCTCAACTCGTTTTGCACCCCTAAGTCTCAAGTTCCTAAGTTCAACCCAATAAAGCCTTTGTGAGTTAAAATGGTTTGGGTCATGTTCGGTTAACAGTTTTGGGCTTGTTTTGGTCCTGTTTTGGTTTTGCTTACATTATCATTTCCCTCATTCCTCTCTATCTCTCTCCACTTATTACACCTACTTACATCATCAAAACAAAACAAAACAAAACAAAACAAAACTTGTTAACCGAACAAGCCCTTGATAATTTAAGCCCTATCTGTTTTTGCCGACCCGGAAAAAAAATAAAATAAAAATTTAAGCCGTCTGAAATTTATAAAAAGCAATCCCATTGAGGAGATATTCGATGTTGCAGTAAAAAAAACACCAGAAATGTAAGTTTGGCCCCCACAGTTCAAGAGTCATAGGGGCGAGGGCAATCAGTTCGCTGCATTTTAAGTTTGGCCCAATAATTCTTTTGCATTATTTTTCGTTTTTATTCTACCACTTTTCGCTTCTGTGTTAGTTTTGCGTCAATTTTTTATGAATCGTTAATTTGTTTCGATAAAAGGGGATCATAAACATAAAATGAGAATATGGACCCAACTTGAAAATCTTGAATAAAGACAAAATTACTCCAAAAGTCTATCTGGTTTGTAGTATTATTTTTGGTTTTAGTGAACTTTTATAAGGTTTTGATTTTAATTTTTTATGTTTTGGATTTCTCTATTCGAGACGAATCAATAATTTTAAATAAAATTGATAAAAAAAAAACTAAAAAATGCAATTTTTTTTTAATGAAGACAATAAAAAAAAATCCAAATTGATTCTTTAGGCCAAAACACTGACTTATCACTTGCAAGCTTCTATCTCAAGTTTTGCTCTTCTTGCTCTGTTTTGCCCTTCTACGAACTTAATTTGATACGTGCACAAATTCAGCACATCTGTATCCGGAACAGTCCGATATACATGACCCCTTAAATATTTTGCGGCGTCTTTATACTTCATATGGTTTTAGACACATCGGTTTCCGTATTTGTGCACCAAAATTTGTGATCTGCCACATTCTTTAATGTGAGATTCTATAATTCTTTTCTTATCTCTCTGTGTTTTACTATCTTGTATGATCTACGTTTAGGGGTTTAAACTGATGTTGAATGTTTTGCACCTTTTCTCTTCTATGTTGGGAGATCACAAGACCATAGCTCATAGGCATGCATGTGGAGAAATTTAAGCGGATTAACTATTAAAATGCGGGGCACACAAACTTTGATACGTGCCCAAATTCGGCACATTTGTATCCAGAACATCGTGCTTCATATGGTTTCAGACGCATCGGTATCCGTATCTGTGCACCAAAATTTGTGATCCGCCACATTCTTTAATGTGACCAATTCTATAATTCTTTTCTTTTCTCTCTGTGTTTTTTTTTTCTTAATATAGTATCTCTATTCAAATTACAGGATGAGTAATTAATGCGGAATAAATTAAGACAGAATAGTTTGCAATAAGATTAAATTGGTCCTATTTGATGAGGCTAGCTGTTCCCTGTTTGGGACACCTAAGACATAAAAATTGCCCGGCACAAAATTGGTGTCTAAACAAAGACTCTTTAAGTCAAGCAATATTAATCCAATCCCATTATCCCATCAGTAACACAAAAGATGCACAAGAATGGAGTACTACATTTGTGACCCACAAAACTTTTGTGCATAAATTCGGACACAAACTTTCGGACAAGGAAGTAGACTTCATGTCGTGACGGTCGTCCATCAATTGTGATAACCATTTGTACATCTGTCTAGATGTAATGAGAAAATTACCAAATGATTAATAGCAAAACTAAAATCATCATACGGAATTGAAGTCAATGAAATAATATGAAGTCCGGAAGTAGAAAGCCCAAAACTATTAGCTAAAATCTTAAACATAGAACAAAAGAAAAACCCTAATTTCATTACCGAACTGAGCAACCAATTTTCCTTAGTTTTTGAGAGCCAGAGCCACTCCCACTCCCAATGTTATCGTTGCCTTTGCCTTTGCGGTTGCCGTTTTCAACCTCTTCAACAATAACCATAGCAAAACCCAGATTTCCCCCGTCATAACGGAAAGAATACACTTGCACAATCATCTTGTCATTCAATTTATGCTTTTTACAAAGATCATGCCACTTCCCATTAAACACATACGATGTGCTCAAATTCCGCCCAGTTTCTTTGGGCATGACCCATCTCTTGAAGACTAGCCCCCCCAAATTTCGATCCCCGTTCGGCTCGATAAACAGCACACCAATCCCTTTCAAGCGCCTTCCATCCGGTGTCCTCTCTAGGAGGAGTTGTCGCTCATTTTCGGTCAAGAAATCGTGTCTATTCAATTGGTTAACCGGCATTAATAGCCGGTTCTGGCCCGAATCCAAATCTGTTTTGGTCAACTGCTTTTGGATCACCAGCTTCACATCCCACCCGTTTTCTCCCCGGATCTTTTCCATGAATTCTTCCGGCAAGTCAGGCATGTAATTATCTAAACAATTTCCATTTACTCCCTTCTTACTTCCCTTATTATTAGAAGTCTTCTTCTTCTTTGTCACCCTAGAAGCCCATTCTTCTTCTTCTTCTTCTTCTTCTTCTTCTTCTTCATCATCATCATCATCATCTTCTTCTTCTATTTCATTGTCTACCCTTTCATACCATTTTCGCTTGTTAACATAACCCCTTTTGGGATTTTCCGTTACTAATGGTTTCTTGAGATTCTTCTCCCTCATTAACATCCTCTGTCTCTTGGCGGCAGCCTCAGGCATTGGGCAATGAAAATCATCTTCTCTTCTTGCAGATAATATAATCTTTTCTTTTCCCTCCTCCACGGATGCTTTCTTCATCGACACTTCTTCGTCGATCAATAATTCCTTTCCTCTACATGAAACTTGAAACAGTGCGTGAATGGGAGGGATGTGAGGACCGAACTCAAGACCCTTACAATCGTCTACCGTCAAATCCGGTTTCTTGATCCAAGACTTCTGTGCATTGCAAGTTTCAGGCGAGGATGGGTCGAAAATTGGAATATTATCATCATTGAAGGGCTCTTCTTCTGTTTCTCCTTGTTCGCTCTGAGATTGCTGCAACTTTTGCGCTTCTTCTTTGTATAGTTTCCTTGCCCTCCTTGCTATCTCTACCAACACGTCGAATTCAGAACTGAAAAGAGTGCCCTTGAGATCTTGTACATCTTCCTTTGTTATATCCCTCGGCAAAACCACATTCTTCTTCCCCATGGCACTCCTTCAATAAGAGAGAAAACCACTATTAATTCTGAGAAAATTTGGTGATGGTGATGAAATTTGAATTTCGTCAGAAAAGTCTATTTTGTTGTTGTGAATAAGCTGAGGGAAATTAGAAGCAATTTTTTCATGGGACACATTAGGAAACCCACCAAGATATTGGTTTTAGTTATCTGTATCCGATTAGGAAATAGGATTTCCTTGATGTGGAAGGAATTAATGAAGTCAAACTTCTAATAAAGGACCAATCTGCTTTCCTAAGATCAATTGGCCCTCACACAGCTATTTTAATTATAGACAACGTAACTACAAAAAAAAAAAAAAAAGAGAGATTAATTTTGTAAATTCAGGACTGAAAAAAGCCAGTGACTATAAATTAAAAAAAAAAAGAGGACTCTGACAATTATTACCATACAACTACAACGAAACTGGCTATTAATTTTCACTCTTATTTTTACAGTCTATAGTAATTTAAAAAACAGAAAAAAAATTTAATCAAGTTAGGGGAGAGGGACGGGGACTCCAACAAAGAGTTGGAGAAATTAAAAACACCCATATGGACAAGCCCTAATCACCTAAGGCCTAAGCCTCAATCTTGTAACGTTATTCATCTCACGCTTAAAAAAATGAATTGGTGAAAGTACAATATTATAAATTCATATCTGTGAAATTAACAGAAGGAATACGAATTGAACAAAAATAGGGTAGGGGAAGTGCACAAACTAATGTACTGCTCCGACTTGATATTCTACGATTCCAAACGCATTCAATCTGTTAGCTAATTACCGGATGAATAGTCACAGTAAACAGAGCCTGATTTGGTTAATTTGAAAAAACTGGTTTTTTGGTTTTTTTCGTTTTGTCCTTATTCAACTGTTTTTTTTTTTTTTTTGCATTTGTTAGTTTTCGGTCGATTTTTTGTGATTTCTTGGCTTGTCTCAACGAGAGGAATCTAAAAAGTATATAATTTTTAGCCAAACTTAAAGTTTTGTGAATAAAGACGAAAAATAATCGAAAAAACTGGTTTACTTTCGGCTTTATTAAAAAAACTATTACTTTTGACCAGAATTTTATACTCTTTGGATTCGTCTCGACGAGATAAATCCAGAAACCACAAAATCTTGACACAAAACTGACAAATGCAAAAAAAAAAATTGAATAAGGACAAAACGAAAAAAACCAATTCGTGTGTTCATGCAAATACATCTGACTCTAAAACGACGCGTTGGAGTTGGAGATCAATCCCATAGATAAACAACTAAAGACAAGCATGAATACAAATATTTACTGAGTGAAGAATTCATATGTTTTAGGATTTCAATCCGTCATCTCATTGTTGTTAGTAGCTAACGTGATAAAGATTCACTAATACACAAGATTAATCTTCGTTTTGTTCGTTACTATAATATATTCTGGCTTGAGACATAAAATTTGCAAAGCTAGAGTGCAGATTAACTCAATAATAAGAAATAATCACTAACATGAATATAATATCGTACAAAAGAGGTGTAAATATATGTTTTACAATTTTCTGCCATCTCAATGTCAGTACGTAGCTAACCTAATAAAAATTTACAAACAAACAAGATTTTTCGTTCGATACCATCTTCATACATTCTAGCTTTTCTAAAACGATGCCAAGCAAAAACAAAATCTTAACGACGAATTAGACCTTGTAAATCAAGAATGTTAATCTCGTAGGTAAACAAATAATGACAAGCAAGTACGAATATATTGTACATAGTTGAACACATCTGAAATTTTGTTTTGGTTTGATACTATCTTAATACATCTGGGTTTAAAAATTTAAAAGGGCAGAGTTAGAATTTGTAAACTATGAACATAGTAAACTTGCCAAGAAAGAAATAATGACAAGCATGAATGAAAAATTTAGTAAAAAAATTAAGGAAGAGAAAATTTACCCAAGAGGTTGCTTGAGAGTAGTCTTCTCAAGAGCAGGACTGGAACTAAGGTTTTCCCTCAAATTTTGCTCTTCTTCCGATCCATTCCTTTCCCTCTCCCTCCGGGCCCTCGCCGATATCCCTGTAAAGCATTCTAATTCAGTCAGAGGGGGATCAAACTTCATGTTCGTGACATCTTCTGGTGCTATATCCGAATTCTTCTTCATCTCCTTCGCTACGCGTGTTTTTCCTCCAACTAATTCGGAGAAAAATATCTACGATACTGTTTGTTTCAATTTTCTTGAGAATATACTGAAAGAGCACTAACATTACAGTTTTACGAAGTATTTATAGGAAATATAAAGGGAAGCCCAAGAAGGGTTGGCCTCAGCTATAAATTTGAAACCGCGGGATTTTCTTGATTTTTCTTGATTATTGTTTTCAAGAATATTTATTAGGATTTCTTGATTGGAAAGGAATTTATGAACTCAAACTTCTAATTCTACACAAATCAGGTTTCCTAATTGTAATAGTGGTTTCCTAATTTTCTAGACAATCAGGTTTCCTCTCAAACTTCTAAGCCTACCCGGGATCTAATATTGGCCCCCCCACAAATCCCTCATGTAATATTGAGACAGCTATTTGACTTGATTTTTACGGATCCAGGGATCCTGTAGTGCGGCGGGGTTGTAGCGCGGCCAAAACTACGTCGTTTTGGGTGTGCAAAGAGAGCATCACTACTTAATCTCTCAAAACTATGTCATTTTAACCTAGTTTTATTTGTTGAATTCCAAAGGCAAATGTTAATGCCGAAACTATTTTTATTGTGTCAAAACTCCAATACATAAAATGTTTGTACTTATGTGCAATGTACATGCCTTTTATGCATTGAAGTTTTGGCACAATAAAAAATAGTTTCGTCATTATCACTAGCTACCCATTCCAAAATGTGAGCATTTTAAGTGGGTGTTATTTTCTTCAAAATCAAATTTGATTTTTGATTTCTTCTATGCATGAACATAAAAGTCACTTAATTGGGGTTGGTTTATTTTTTTTTATTTTAAGAGTAGAAGTTTTTTCCCCTAAAACCTGGTTCTCAAAACAAAAAGTCTACGATTAAACACATTTTTAAACTTCTTAATTTTTGGGCTTCCTTCAGTTTTGTAAAACTAATACCCGTTCGAGATAAGAAGGGGTTATAGTATATAAGAATAAGAGTCAAGATGTGCAAATTGCCAATTGTGTTTAGGGGGCTTCTCACAAAAACACACCTTCAACAGTATTAGTGAATGTCCATGCCTAAAGACACTTTGTAAAAACTAGTATTTCTACAAAATAGATGAATTTTATTAGCTAATGTTGTTCCATACAAATTTAAAGTCACAAATAATTTTTTTAGATTTTTAAAGGCCCACAAAAAATAAAAATATTAATGTTAAAATTGACATAATCCCAAGAGAGAGAGAAAATGTTGTGATTCTAAACCTTTGTGCCCCCAAAACGACTAGTTTTGGCCGTTCTACAACCCCGTGGTGCGGATGTGCACTACGGGATCTCCGAATCCAATTTGTACTGTTTTGTAAGTATACAACACTAATGTAATGATAATTGTTGTTACCATAAGAATTGGTAATTAATTTTTTACTTCCTTTTTGTACTATATAATCTGTTCATATAAAAGTTTTAATTTTGATTGTTCTTTGACTAGTGAAAAAATGATCAACAAATTATAAATGCATGTGGATGAACAAAGGGAAAAAATAACTTTACTAAACTAGTTTGTCCAATTTTGTATGTCTTTGATGTTGAGAGATAACTCAGTGGTTGACAGTTACTATTCCATGATTTTACTTTAGCGGTGACGAAAAAAACTCAAAGAAAATGCTTGTATACATACCATGCTCTTTATAAAAACATTTTTGTTTTGATTGAAATTTTTTTAAGCCTAGTTTATTTTTTATTGCTAACCTATACAATCTCTCTTTAACGACTGAAGAATAATTCAGTGCCGATAATGTCACTGTGCCAAA
The DNA here is from genome assembly GCA_963854785.1 of Vaccinium vitis-idaea. NCBI lineage: Eukaryota > Viridiplantae > Streptophyta > Magnoliopsida > Ericales > Ericaceae > Vaccinium > Vaccinium vitis-idaea. The sequence goes on from OY978217.1 coordinate 5,044,118, forward strand.
AAACGCTATTACCGGCAGTTTTCGCAACTGCCGTCTACACAACCTTTGGGGATAAAAATAAAAAAATCACTATTACCGGTGGTTTTATAAATGCTGGTAAAAATTCCATATTATTACCGGCGGTCTTATTAATGCCGGTAAAAGTTTTTTCGGAATTTTTTTTATTGTCTTCAGATTTGAACCCGCGACCCTTTGTATGCAGCCCTGACACTTAACCACCCAACTACACAAAGTTTTCGGTTTTATTTAGAAAATAATAATATTTGTATTATAACTCATTATTATTACTGGGGACTTTTGTATTTACTGCCGTTAATAGTTATTTTTTTTGCCAGCATAATAGTGTTTTTGTAGGCGGTTTGTCGTTAATGTCTGTAATAGCACCATTTATCGGCATTAATCATTACTGCTGATAAAAAAAAAATCACCGGTAAAGGTCATATTTGGCTTAGTGTGTTAATGTAAAAATATACTCCTTCCGTCTTGAATTTCTAGTCCATTTTACGTGCATGTGTGCCATTTTTTAATGGCTTATATCTTCCAACCTACTCCCTCTGTTCCAAAATAATAATCCACTACAGAAAGTCGTGAAAAATGATACACGGAAGTACTTCGTTTTTTGTTTTAAAAAATGACACGAGAGAGAAAGTGGGACTCTTATTTAAGAACAGAGAGAGTACAATATTTTTTACAATTTTGAAAATGTTGTTTAATGGAATTATCGAGAATTATCACACGAAATTCATATTGAATATGTTTAACATTATACATTTAAAAATATGACAAGAAATTGGAGAATGAGAGAGTTCAAAGTTTTAGTGAATCTTCTGATGAAGCCGCCCCTAATGGTTGAGCTTGCTTGCCTTGGAACACCTCCATTTATTAGGTCGGGAGTTCAACACAAATTTTTACGTTCTGGGTGGGTACCACGTGGCCGGATTTTATTTATTATTATTATTTATTTATTATTATTATTTTTTAAACGGTCGGGATGTGTGCTTGAGCAGTGTCACATGATATCTGGTCAGCACCCAAAAATTTGCCCCTTCGGACATAGAATGGATATAGATAATTGTCTTGTCCAAAAATATTTGCAATCTGTCAAATAAGTGGTGCCCATGTTTTTGGTAAGCACTCCTATGAAATACTAATCCTCGGCATACTAAACTTATCCAACGTACGTATTTTAGGATTCCAACCCATCTCACAAATAAGCAAAAAATTATTTAATATTGAATAGTGATAGAGTCACACACTTTCAACCACACACAACCACACACCCTCTCACATGTGGTAGGGCCCACTGTGGGTCCCACATGGGATGGGTCCCACCCCATGTGAGAGGGTGTGTGGTTGTGTGTGGTTGAAAGTGTGTGGCTCTAGTATTTTTGTTTAATATTAATTAGGGGTGCACACGGTCCAAATTGGACCGGTTCTCTAGAAATCTAGTAACCGGACCATTCCGGCCAGTTCTAGAAAATTAAGAACCAAAACCTAACCAATACACATATAGAACCTGTCCAGATCCATCCGATATGTTTAGATACTCGATCCAAACTTTCTTAGAAACACATTTCGAGTGAGTTTAAAACATCACAGTTAAGTGACGAATTAGACTTTGTTACGAAGTACTATGTATTAATATTCTGCTCAAACAAACAAATAGTGACAACCATGATCTAAAACTTTACATCAACCACTAATATGAATGTATGATTTTGCCCAGAAAATGTTGTTTTTAGTTATTTTTGAAGTACAAATTGGACCTCATCGTGCGAGAAATTCATTGCCAGCAAAGAATCGACCTTCAAAAAAAAAAAAATATGAGCAAAGAAGATGGACCACTTTTATATGAATTCTCACACAACTCTCTAATGTGATTTTCATATGATACAAAATATGAGTCACTACAATTCTATTCCACAAGTTTGTCCATCCAATTCTCAAGTACCTAAATCCAAGCCCAACAAAGCCTCCGTGAATTAAAAATGTTCAAGGGAAGCCCATTAATAAGTCCAATTTGAAATAAATAAAAGGCAATTAAGGAAATATGGGCCTTTGGTCGCATTAAGAAATGGAGGGATTTACGGGCCGGTACATAAATTTTGGGTGCCTTCCCTTCCGCTCCAACCCATTGTTCAAAAGTACCAATAAGGTTCACGGTTTATTTTCTACCCAAAATACCCCTTTGAGCTTTAATGCGCATCGATCCATACAACTTTTACCGCAGCTTTAATGCACATCAGCAGCTTTAATGCACGGCAGCTTTAATGCAACGCTGACTTACTGGTTTTCTACTGCTACACCCACACACACAGTCTACACACCTCACTCGCTCTCTGAACATCTCAACTACCATGCCTATTGTCCTTTTGTGGGGTCATGTTCAAAAGTTATTCTCTCCCTACTCCATTTTTTTTCACTTTCATCCAGAATTCTAACGTTGAAAACTTCCTCCACTTAAGCTTTACTTCCTATGAAGGATAAGCATCTTCAGAGAGTGAGGTGTGTGGATGGGGCAAACCCAGAGCTCGTACAAGAAATCACTGCAAATTTGGGAAAAAAGAAATCAATGCGAGAGGGCTTGTGCATTCAGCAAGAGTACTAGGGTGTCCTGCGAATTTGGGCTAGATTTCTTTTCTTTTTTTTTCTTTTTCTCACTCTCAACTCACTTACCAACAATGTATCCTGTTGAGTTTTGCATTCAGATCCAGAAATTGCTGCGAATTTTCACTGCGAATTTTCAATCTAAGGCCAAAAATCACTACGATTTTGAGAGTTCTTTGTTAAGCAAGAGTACTAGAGCTCCCTTGTTTCTTACGAGAGCTCACGAGATCTCCTTTGTGCAAGTGGATGAGAAGGTAAGAAATTCGCAGCCGTACTTTAAAAAATTCGCCGCTAGGCTAGATTTTTTTTTTCTTTTTCTCTCTCTCAACACACTTATCAACAGTGTTTCTTGTTGAGTTTTGCATTCAGATCCAAAAATCGCTGTGAATTTTCACTGCGAATTTTCAGTCTAAGGCCAAAAATCACTGCGATTTTGAGAGTTCTTTGTTAAGCAAGAGTACTAGAGCTCTCTTGTTTCTTACGAGAGCTCACGAGATCTCATTTGTGCAAGTGGACGATAAGGTAAGAAATTCGCATCCGTAGTTTCAAAAATTCGCAGCTGATTTCATAAATTTGCAACCTGCGAATTTTTTCGATCTTCTTAAATTCATACCCTCCTTTAGTCTTTAATATGGATTTCTTAAAAGTTGATATCCTACACTAGTCTTTACTACAGATTTGGATGTGGTTGTTGACACTTGACAGTGTTCTGTTGCAATCTTTCTATTTTTTTTTTAACATCTCTTGTCTACTGTGAATTTTTCTAAGGTCACTGGTCACCAAAAACTAAGCTCCGGTCATCGTTGATAGTGTTGTGGTGTAATTTTTTTTTTGAACATCGTTGTTGTAATATTTCTCGTCCATATTGAATTTTTTCGAGGTCCCCGGTCGTCGGAAACTAAGCTCCGGTGGTCGGCGAGCTTAGTGTGGTGGTCGCCGGAGGTTGGTGACGGTCGGAGAAGGTTGGTCGGCAATCGCTGGAGGTTGGCTTGTCAGAAGGAAGTGTTAAGCGTGAGTGTGGGAGTTTTGTTTTTGTTTTAAATAGGAAGGACAAAAAGGTCATCTTATCTTTGAGTTAGACCTCACGGTAATTTAAAAAGTGCGTCTACCTTAATGGTAAATACAAATCACTTTTCTGTACTGGACAGTAAATATCTGTTAAGAAATGAGGGATTTACGGGCCGGTACCAAAAATTGGTCTCCTTTCCCTCTGCGTCTAGCCCATGTTCTAAAAATTCCCACCAAGATAAATACGCGAGTTTCTTCCAAAATTACCCCAGGCAGTCCAATTCTCCAACCTAACCTCCCAAATCAGCGCTGCATCCACCACAAGTCAAATCACCCTCTGCCGGCGGCACTGCCTTCCACCACCACTAGCTGGATCCATGTCATTTCGTCCTCCAACGATCCCCCAACCTCGCCTCTTGGGTTTTTCACCTCCTCTCTCCCCACAATTGGTGAATACTTGTTAGATTTGGAAAATGAAGATAAGTAATCCCTAATACTTGTTCGATTCGTTCTTAATGTCAACAAATTCACAATGTTTTAATACGAATTCGTAGTGCTGTATTTTGGAGAAATCCATGTTTTTGTCCTCATTTATACAAATTTGCATAGATATTTATACAAATCCGTAAGGATTTATCCTATTAATTCTTATACAAATTTGCAATGTTTTACACAAATTCACAGTGAAATTTCATCGGCCAAAAAAATCACCGGCCATAAAAGTTTGCAGGCCAAAAGTAGTTGCCGGTCGGAGAGAGAGAGAGAGAGAGAGAGAGAGAGAGAGAGAGAGAGAGAGAGAGAGAGAGAGAGAGAGTTGAGTCTTACTTTTTTCAAAGGGTACAATTAGAATCATAACACGAGTTGAGTCTTACTTTTTTCAAAGGGTACAATTAGAATCATAACACAAGACTGTCATTGCAGATAAATAAAAACGTGTGTTAACCTTTGTGAGAAATAAGAGGTACTTTTCTGAAAGTTGTTGTCTGTAGGGTATGTGACACCCGACAAGTTGAGTAGTGTTGAGCCAAGAGACCCTCTTTTAGACTATTAAAACGCCCGTTGAAAGGTTAGAAGTGATTACGTAAGAAGTAGAAACCCTCCAAATCAATCTATCTCCATAGGAGATAATATGAGGAAAAGACCGGAATCCGTAAATCCCGCAGGAAAAAAAAAAAACTCAATCCGGGGGGGAGTGAGGAGTATTCAAAAAGAGGAGCCATGGGTTCTTGCTTTCCTTGTAAGAAAGGTCTTGGTTTGGTTTGGTATGGTATTAGAAAAAATTTGTTATGGTTATGCGGCTATATAGAAAAGTCGGGTGGGGCTTCAGGCTGCCAGCCGCTTGAATAGAATCAATCAAAATTCCATCGATTGTAGCATAACGTTGTAGCCAGTGATTGCCCGGATCGGTGTGTGATCAAGCTCTAATCCATTGAACTGAGAAGTGGGGGGAGTGTTGAGAGCTTTGAGCATTACAAGGATGAACTCCCAACTTCACAATTGTCTTTAAATTACTTTGCTCAAAACTGCTGAACAGGGCCTTTTAATTTGGACAAAGAGTTTAATTTGCGATATTCATACAAATTTCCTGCTTGGTTTCAGAAATCAAAATCATCTTGATTAGGTTTGGGTGAAGTCAAGAGGGCAGTGTAAAGCCTGAGCCTATCCTCCCCAAGGGAAGAACACCGCGACAAGGGCCTTCTGGGCCTAATGAAGGACAAGGATGTGAGCGTTAATCGGTGTCTATACCTCCTCCAAGCCAACTGGATCGCCACCGCAGCCCATGTTCTCCACCCCGGGGAGTAGTATCGCGCGCTTCTCTTCACTTTCTCGTTCACAAATGTGTACCTGCACACGGGAACCTCGACATGAGTGATCATCAACTCTGAAAGAAATGACAGAGATATATGGTGGTCTATATTGTGTACCTGAAATGTTGGGTGACGTATTTCACGTCCTCGGATTCTAGTCCGAATGCCTCAGTGGTTTCTAGAGTGATGAGAGTCGATGAAGACGGCGGTAGCCTTTCGACGAAGGGTCTCCTGAGGCACCATGAAAGGAGTTCATCTCCGCTGAAGTTACCGGGGCCTAACATGCAGCAACTTTCGACGCCGTCTCTTAGTACTTGACTGCTTTGGAGATGACCCCTTACGATAAATAGCATTCTCTGAACTGGGTCTCCCTCTCTTGTTATCTACATTGCAATTTTGATTATGAACAGAGGAATGCGCGCACGTGGGGTGGAGGAATATTAGAAATGATTCCAGAGATGACTCATTTTATTTTGTTCAAATTTATAGACATGGTAGCTAAATTTGCATTGAAAATATTGCTACAACTTACTGTTTCTCCCTTTGTGAAAATGAGGGACTTCACGCGATCACAGATGTTCTCTAGGACTAGATTATCCATGTGCTGGAACAAAGGTACCTGAAAACAGAGTAAAAATTAATGGACAAATGAACACCGAGATAATTTGGAGTTCGGCTATAGCCAGGGGCGGACGCAGAATTTTTTATCAGTGGGGTCAAGAATCTACAAAGATTATACAGATTTCATGCCTCGGGGCAAGATCTAGAAAATTACAAACAATATCCAAAAATATATGTACACATTTGTAGGAAATTTTAATCCAGTGGAGTCAGTTGACCCCCCTACCTCTTCTAGGGTCAGCCTCTGGCTACAACATATTTTGACAACTGCAGTGCTACATACTCAGAATGTTTATCCAGAATATTACTGAGAAAGAGAAATCGGTGTCTCAAATTCACTTGAGAAAATTACTCATAAATTGAAATCAGTGGCTCAGATTCACTCATGGCACTAATTAAGGGTCAAGGTATAGGATTTTCTTGTACCTGTCTAACCAAGTCTAAGCAGAGATGGTATTTGATGTCCCTCCTAAGCCCTTCAGGGAGGTTTCTGATCATCTCACATTCATCTACTCCGCGCATTGCCGCCCACCGTTGCCGTTCATAATTCCGCACCCTCTGCTTGTACGCCGGTGGCAAGTGTCTCCTCCTCATCCACCACTCTATATTCCTCATCTTCAATTGCATCGCTTGTTTCTTTGACGTAGTTGCGTGCAAAAACACCTATATTTTTCGCTATTTTCACGTAAGTAATGGTATACAAACAACAACAATATACAAGGGAAAAATCATGCCCCAAATGCGAGTCATTTGAAATAAAAGAACACATCAAGATGATTTTAGTTACAGAAATCTCATGATCCTCTTAAGTCTTAATCATGGTATCAATTCTGTGTAAGATTTCATTTCATCGGTACGAAAATGCTACTATTTTCCTGTGACACTTTGTACCTACATTATTGATTTTCTTATTCACCAAACACAAAAGTTTGGACCTATACCATTATTAAAACAAAACAAAATACATGGGCCTCTCCCTATGCCTTTTTTGATTCATCTGGTCATGTACCACATCAGATGACAGCAACTGAAATCACGGGCAGTGTACGGACATGGTTATCATGGGCAGTGTACTGACATCTGGTCATATATATATATATACATGAGCAGATTATGGGTCTGACATCGATGCTGAGCGGCTTTTTCATTTTTGTTTTGTTGTTATTTTCTGTTTTTTGTATTTGGTCCGGTGGTGTCCAAGGATCACGCGCATGTACTTGACTTTTATCTATATATACGGGAAGATCTTTACCGGCTAATAAAAATAACCATTAATCACGTAACATTTTTGTAATGTCCCCCTAAAATCGTTTGCTTTAATTTTGACTTCTTATCTTAATCCAATTAAGTAATTTCAGGTAGCAATAATTTAGCATGTTAGTTAACCTATGAAGCATTGCTCCAGGAGTACGCAATAATGTAACTTTAATTATTTGATGAAACCGGAAAGAAAGAATAGGAAGGGCGATTTTTACCTTGATATTTCCAATCAACATGGTGACCAAAAGGAGTCCGCTCGTTAGAGTTATAATAATAAACACCACTTCTAGACAATCTGTAGTGCTCTCCAAGTTCCCGAAAGTACTGTTTTCATAATCCAAACTCCATCAGACTCAAAGCAATCGGTATCGATTACATTACGAAGCCAGAAACTTTTACCGGAAAATTGTTAATAGTGGTAACTGGTAAGAGTGTATTTAAAATCCGGACAATCCAAAAGTGGGGTTTTGGACGGCCGAGATATGCGACAGGTAACACCACGTGGTACCCGACCGGCACCTAAGTTGTAGAAACAAAGAAAGGGTACCTGAGAGTCATGAGGCCCCAAAAGATGGGAAAGAGGATCTTCTCCAAACGGCTTTCATTGGTAATAAGTTGAACAGTCCATTTATAAGCTCCAAAATCAAAGTTGTCATTATTTTCTAGGCATGCAGACCTTACTTTCTTGTTATCCCCCCAAAGCAATCTTGTTGTGTCTCTTACTAAGCTTGTGGTTCCATAATAAATGGGATCTTCACAAGCCAACATTCTCGGCCCACACCCCTTTGTTTCTCTGCAATGCTTCTCTAGGCATTTTGCTGCCCTCTGGATTCCTAATAAGTACCAGCATGCGCCAACTGCCTGTTCATGGCATGCACATTTTTTTATGTAAACAAGATCAAAAAATGAGACTTGAAAGAAAATATTGCACAAGCAGAGAAATCAGAGTGAGGGCTTACATGGGATGCAACAAAGTATGCAATCATATTGAGAGCAATTCCCCACCAAACGGTCCCGAAGATGTAACCGGACAGGTTTTGCATGCGGCGGAGGAGGCAGACGGAGTGATAAATCTTTGGAAGATATTGGAAGAGAAACATTATAAGAAATACCGTCATCACCGCAGTTGTTGAGCCCTTTGCCAATAGAGCTGGAATTGCTACCCATAGTACTACCTGCAATTTGTTCCCAAATATGTAATCAGAAATTTTTACTAATTTATAAGATCTTTAAATATTCCCCTTGTTAATTTCCCCCACCATATTTCCCACCAATTTCTTTTAGTAGTTGTGTACGTAATAGAGACAAATTTTCATCCGGAAAATATATTCTTTGTATTAATACACCCATGTACTAATTTTTAGTCTATTTTTTGTTTTGGTAAAGACCATCCGGTGTCCGGTAACCACATTGGCCCCGACTAATCCAGATTCGAGCCGGGTAGGACCACAAAGGCGGCAAAGCTCTCCCAACCAAGTTTTAACACAGCTGCATTCCCAAGTCTCGAACTCGAGATCTTGGTTAAGCTAGCACAGCCCTTTACCAGCTAAGCTAATTTTTAGTCTACGCATAAGAGTAACTGGGCAAATTTCATATGGCAATGTAAAATTATTTGAATTTTGACTAGATTAAAGTATAAACTTTTATGGTAATACGATCTCCACAAATACTTTAGGAGTATTACTTTTACTCCGTGTGGGGCCATGGTCCCACAATAGTTCCACCTCACCCTGTATATATATTTTTGATTTTCAATATGATCAACAGCAGGCTCCCTAAACCAGGGGCCTGTAATTTAGCAGTTATCTCTTGGTTCTTCCACAAGGGAAACCAAGGTTCGTGCACCGGCAGAGACGTTTGGGGGTTTAGGGCTATGAATATATAACTTCTAGATCCCCTCTAGACTAACTCACTAACTCCCCCACTGATGTATATCGAATGATAAAAAAGAAAAACAGTGGGCTTTCTAAAAATAGGTCCGAATTTAAATCCTGAGGTATACACATGAGCATAATTGGGGTCCATTTTTCACTCATAAAGCTTGCTAATTTTAGAGATGATATGTGCACTCAATAAGCTAGCAAGTACATTCTCTATTTTGTGAGAAAAAAATCAAAAAGTTTGGGACTCATAAAAATCAAAGTTGGGTCTCACTTGAAGATAACTACAATGCTACCAAAATTTAACTAACGTGGGAGGACTGGGAGCCACTTAGGAGCTACCCTTGGGAGTTCGTATGGAGAGCCCATTGAAGACAATAATTGAGCAAATGGCTAGGTAAATATTATGAGCAATTTTGAGCACCCATTGTAGATGCTCTTAGCGTGTTGGATAGCAGTGGCGGACGCAGGATTGTCAATTGGGCCTAGCTTGTAAAGACCACTTTTCTGTAATTTTACAAAAAAAAATTCTAAAAACGCACTACAAATAGGGGCAAAATTGGGGGAGAGTGCAGAGGCGGAACACCTAAATCCGCCAGTGTTGGATAGCATCCCTACGAAGTGAATGAATTAACGAGAACTAATCTTTTTAATCAGACAAAAGACATTTATTAATCATTAAATAAGAGTTACAATAATTAAATGAGCAATCAAAGCCGATGATCATAAGACACCCAACAATCATTTGGGCTTCCCTTTGGAACACTAAAATTGTTCCTCATGATTAGACAAGCTTAAGGTGACCCATTTTACCATTTTACCCTTTTGCACAATGAAGACTTTCATTAATCTTTACTGTCGCGAGAGGGGACATCATCAAATGGAGCTCCCTCCAACCCAGTTGAAAATCCACAAACTAAGTTGATTTACCCATTTTACCCTTTTGAAACGATGAAGAAACGACACATCTGCTCCACATGCTCCTACTGATCAACTCTGCGCATGCATACAAATGCAGAGTAACTGAATATGACTGCATTTTGTCATCACCCTCAAACACTAGCTAGCCTACAAATTCAAACCTTAACCAAAACCATCACTCACTACTAATGCCTGCAACTCAACAACACTCAGTTGAGTTGGGCGGCGATAATAAACGGACCAAACTACTCGAGTTCAAGTTCGTATCTGCTCGTTAAAATCTCGTTTCAGATCAATTTGTTACACAATCAAACTACTAGCTCTTGTATATTTCTTGAACCTCATTAACCTTTCAAATTAAGCTTAACCAAATCTACTAATCGAACTCGTCCAGCTTATAATATTTTAAAAAATTCAAGCTACTCGAGACAAACTCGTTTGACATTTGAAGAAATCTGACCTGTGGAAGAGGGAGGATAACGAAGAGATCAAAAAAGAAACCCTTTTTGGCCTTCAAGTAGCCAAGAGCCACCGTTCGAGCACTCTTCTTGTGTAACCGGCTGGTTTCACTGGTGCCACCCACGGGTGCATAAGACAGTTTGTTCATCTTGAGCTGGAGCCACATGTTCCACACGTGCAGGGCGTCGGTCATGCACCGGAGCACGGTCACGGTGACCGCGAACCACCCGTCGACGAAGAGGCATATGCACGTGTCGCTCACGGACAGCGCGTAGAAGAAGAGCGGGTCTACGAAGAGGCCCGTGGCGCATACAAGGAGGAACACCCGGTTCCATTCTTGTACCCACGTGGTTCTCGGGTCCAAAACCCGGCCCAGTGACCATCCCCTTGTTCTTCCCCCACCTGGGATTTTGCTCTCTTCTGAATTATCTTCCCCTTCTTCTTCCTCTTCGTCCTCATTTTCTTCTTCTTCTTCATCGTCGTCGTCGTCGCTGTCGTGGTAATTAGCATGTAAAATCTCTTGCTCACTCGCCATTACAGAGAGAGTGTTGTGTTTGAGATGGAGTGAGGGAATTTATGCAAGGAGTTCTTTTTTGTGGCAATAATTGGAGTGTGGGAAATCAGGGGTGGAGCTACAAGGGAGATATGGGGAGAAGTTTAAGACAGAGAGTTAGCGGATAATATTACCGGATTTGCCCCTTTAATACTTATAGTCCAGTGGCTCACTTTCTTATTCATATTTGTGCGCGTAAGCTGGCCCGGACACCTGAATTATATTAGGAAATCGGAACACAAACAGTCGTGTGTAATGGAAAAACGGAAAAGAAAAACGAGACACAAGATATACGTGGAAAATCTCAACGTAAGGAAAAACCACAGGAGTCACACCGGTCCACTATGAAATCGAAAATAAGATTACAAGTTTTCTCGCAAACTCTTCGAGATTTGCGTTTTCTCTCTGGTTTTCTCTAAAAACTGATAACCTTAAATACTAAAAAACTGCTAAATAAATAGGCCGGGTCCTATGGCTGAAATTACACACTGAGGTCCAAAAATATCGTTCTCCCTGTGGGGGCTCTGCCCCCTACACCCCCGGATAGACCATTGCTGAAGGTTATCTACACCCCAACAAATTACCAGAAAAAAAAAAAAAAAATTGGACTATTCGTAAAGCTAAGGGAGTTTGGCCACATGCAATTTGTGATGCAGTTGCTGTGCTGTGAGCTGTGTTTAGGACCATACGTGAAGCTCATGGAGTTTGGCCACATGCTATTGAGGAGGCACTTAACTCTTTGTTACTACAGTAATTAATGTATTAGCAAAGGGACCACAGAATAGGTAGGGATAGTGTGAAAATTAACTTCTGATGATTTATGGTGGTTAATAATTTTTTTCTCCTTGTTTTGATCTACCGGGCCAATTTGCGAGCACATCTACTAATCTTGGAATTCTGAAGTTAACGATTGAGCAAACCTTTAGTTGCCCTAAAAGAGTTGATAATCGGAGATGTTTCAAAATGAAACCTTAAGAGAAAGCAAATCTCTAAATCCCAAATCTTGAGTCTCTTGACTACTAGGCCAACCCCTTGAATCGGTGGTTAATAAGATTGAAGTGATGATTGTTGAAGTTTATTAAGTAATTATTCATTGCTCCTAAAACACTGTCCCTACATCACGTGGAGATCATTCAGATCCTCTATAACCACTTGTCCATGCGGGGCCTATGATAAATAAGTCTATAATAAAGCATAGTAGAATATGTGTTGGTACAAGGTTATGGAAAATCCACGTGGCGGTTTTCGAAGAGAACTGCTTAATAATTTTTTAGCTTAACGGACGTGGTTGTTGATAAGGAGATATACAGAGGAACTATCTAGTCTGGGAATCCCCGAGCCCGGATCCACTTTTCAGATTTTTTTTAAAAAAATACTCGGATCAAATTCTTACCGGTATTTTTTTTTATGATTTTTAGTTGGGGCCGTAAAAATACGTTTTAAATACATTGAATAGTTCGGATCATACAAAAACAAGTCTAAATATCTTTAAAACACCTAAAAACCTCCAGTTCCCCGGACTGAATAACTAGTGTGTGTCTCTCTCTCTCTATATATATATAGTGGCGGAGCTAGAAATCGAAGTTAGAGGGGGCTGGATTATGAAAGACATCTTCGTACGATAATTTTTTCAAGACTAATTCGAGGTTTAATGAGATGGTCTCGATAAATTAAAAAATTAATCACGAGTATTTTTGTTATCATGTCACTCGAAGAACACAATATCGTTATCACATGGTATCATTCACTATAATTTAGTGTTCTCGAAATAAAAATTGTTCTTACTTTTTTATTATTTTCGAATTTGTATAATTTTTTTTACAAATATATACAAAAAAGTATGTAAAATATACTCCAAAATAGGAAATCGGGAGGGGCCGGGGCCACCCCGACCCCAATGTAGCTCCGCCACTATATATATATATATATATATATATAGTGAAATACATACTATATATAATATCACTTGCATACTTTACAAGTGATATTATATTGTTATTAAAAGGAAAAAGATAAATTAGGACTCACGATTCACGGTATTGTGGGTTATGAAATATACCTACTGGTTTTTTATATGAGTGGTCTTTGATCATTTTTGCCTAATTATTACAGGTGTTGGTTATGAACCCGCTCAACGGCTCATATTTTATTTGAAATGTAACCATTGAAAGTGAAGGTTCATATTATATGCACATTTTTGGTGGGTAAGGTGCACTTGTAGATCTTGAACTTCCTTTAAATATCTTTTGAAGTGAATTGTCACAATTTACTTTGGATATAAATTCACCCAACTTAATTTATAACTTCCTTTATGCAAATACATAAAACTATCCTATGATTTGTTCCAAATTAAAGTGTTCGTAAAGAGAGAATAATTTCAAAATTGGTAAAAATTAAATCAGGCATCCTCGATTTTACAGTGCTTTAATACATTACAGGATTATAGTGCACCTTGATGGAACCTTTACAAATCTCATCTCCCCCAACTTTATTGGTTCCGGTCCTAAAAATGCATTTTCTTCCCAACTCTCAATTCTCAATCAGAGACGTAGGAAAATGTTAAATACCTCAAAAAATTAGCCCTAATGTTACCCCGAAAATGAAATTGTGGTTTTCTGATAAATATTCAAGTGAAAATTTGACCTACTAATTTCATTTTCGGAGTAATTCTCGGGATACCTTTTTCAGGTACCTAACTTTGCTGGAGCATGTTATTTAACAAACATTGTTGATTGCATATACAGTCTACAAAAGTCTCGTTCTAATATTCCAATCTGTTAGTTTTTTTTTTTACTTTTCATTAGTTTTCGATTGTTTATATCTTTCAACGTAGATTTCCAAAAAATATGTAATATGAATTTTATTTTATATGAAAGTTTCAAAATCACGAAAAACATGTATTGAGTGATATAAGCAATTAAAAAAATTTAAAAACATCGAAAGTAGACATGCAAATAAATTGCGGCGAAGGGGGTACAATCTACATATAGTTTTGATAATGCATTTTTTTTTTTTTTTGGGGGGGGGGGGAACGTTTGATGCATGTTGTAAGCTTCCGTTTTCATTTTTCTTTTTATAATTCACATATGTAGATATCATAATCTGTTTCTATGTTTTTTGTTTTTAAATTTTTTCTTATAAGCTGGATTGGTAAAAATTATCCTTGCCAGACCACAAATGTTTTTTTTTTTTTTTAATTAATGAAAGGAAAATAGCAGGAGAGATAATAGAACATGGGGCATGAAATTGAGTTGGGTAGAATGGGGCCTAGCTTGGAAGGTAGGGAAAGGGAGGTATCAATTGGCAAATAAGTTCGACCAACACAGGTTCTATGCAACTTCCTTCCTTTGTTTTTTTGTTAATCAATCATGCTCTACCTTTTTATGTATATCTCCCACACGGCCCCTTCTCCAAATGGGACCGTTGAACCGCAACCATCTTATCAAAACAATTATGGAGTGATCTCGTGAGGTCTCAACACCCTTCTCTGGCTATTACACATTTTTATGGAGTCCATGCACTTAGTGTTGGCCCCTGAAATTTTTTTGATCGGAACATATTATTATGATAATAATCTCCCTCACTATAGAATCGGTTCGAGCTGAAAGCAACATCAGCAGATACCATTGGACCATTTCTCAATTTGTGTTTATCATCCTTGCGCAGGAGCCATGCTAATCTTTCTCTATCGGATGTCCCTGAAGGGATTCATTGGCTAAAATGGGTGGCTAATGACGAGGGCTTTCTCGGTAGGCTAGCCGTGGCTCGTGCTGCTACTTCCCTTCCTGAAATAGAGAAGTGTACTGTTTGAGTGTCGTTTTCGTATTTGGAGATTTTTTTTATGGGAAATGATAATACCAAAACTGTTTTTGTTAATGCCAATTGCCAAAAGTACTTCAGTGTATAAAAGGCATATATTATTTACCGTTATTTGTCATTAACAAACATAGTTTTGGCGTTATCACCACCTTTTTAAAGAAGGTCACAACAATCTTGTAGCCTGATGGATATTGTTGGCATGGCACAGATTTGGACACAATGCTCTTATTAACACGATGCAAAACTCTTGAATTATAAAATCGATGAGTCATATTTAGACGTAGCTTATCAAGGGTTGTAATAGGAAGAGCAATATTCATTGTCTTACTTATTTCATCTTTGCCTTTTCTTCCAAAACTTGGAAATTCAAATCAGAGCAAGCATCCTCATCATATTGTTTGTAGGGCCATGACACATAAGAATTGAAACCCTTTCGAAATTATTTGAGCCTTCATCATATATTCCTGACGGCTACACAACCACACAAGTTTTGAATGGTGGGTCGTTCGGATCAGCTTATGCGTAATTTAACTAATTTTCTCATTTTAGTTAAAAGCAAGTTATCCATGCTGAGACCAAAATATTCACGAGAAACACACTAATAGCCGGCAGTCTGAACAAAAAACTGTTATGCCAAAAACTCATACACGCACCAAAAAAAAAATCACAGACTCAAACAAAAACGTTATCAAACGCCCCTTTAGTTGTTACGTTGTTTGGCAATTACTTACTTTAATTTCTACCGGTGGAGGACAATTACAAAGCTTTCGCTCACTAAAATCCTAAAATAGGAAACCCAACCTCATTTCTCTCTCTTTCGACATTTTTTTCTGCTACGATAGCTCTCCTCATTTATACTATACATATCTATAGGGGAGAGGAAATTAAACTTCTGCCATTAACAATTTTGATGGTAGTTGGAAGCTCTAGCCTGCAATGAGAGGTAAGAGGATGGACGCTGGAGTTGGCTAGCTGTATCATAGCCAATAATAAGTCAAACAAAAACTTGTGTTGTGACTGCAAGAGCTAACCTTGCATTGTGATTTAGGTTTTTTTCCTTTTTGGTTTGACGGTCAGAGTCTCCGAGCCAACTTACACGCACCTTAACTAATCCCCTCTCGGTCCAGTAAAAGCAGACCATCCACACTGGGATTAGAAGACTCATAAGAAATTACTCTCTCGCAGTCAAACCCTGAGCAATTGTTTGTGGAGAAAATCGACCAATCAATTAACCGGAGTAACTTTTGAGGCGGTGATTTGGTTTATTACTTACGTGATGAGTTTGAAAAAAGAGTGGAAGGGAACAATAGGTTGTGCAAATGTACTGCATCCAGTTCACGAGAAAACTAAAAGAACACTTGAAAAACTGGACCACACAAAAGTCTGGGTTGGACTTTCCCTTGGCAAACCTGATCAGCTGGGCCTGGGGCTATTTGGCTGCATCTGTATAATTGATTTCTGGTGGAAAAAATATGGGGTTGTTTTTCTCCTGTTTGGGAGAATCACCGAAATCCTTCCAAAATTAGATTTTCAGTCCTTCCGTACGGCTATTGATCAACTTTGAAGAAGAATGCAAACACCAAAAAGTGACCAGAAACTTCATCACATGCATGACCCAGCATATCAGTCCAAGAGGAGGGAGGCCCAATCTGTTTCTTACTATTACCGGGGACGGAGCCAGGAATTTCACTACGCAGGGGCGAATGTTTTATCCAAAATACTTTGCAGGGGCGAGCCTATATAATTCATAGGAAAATTAGTTTTTTCTATATAATACTAGAGGTTTTTTGTTTTCCTGGCAGAGGCGACCGCCCCTACTGGCCCCCCCTCTAGCTCCATCCCTGACTATTACCATTTACCATTACATTTCCCAAATCATGAGACCATTTTCCAATGTCATTGAAATGCTCTTTTATACAGCACCCAAGAGTTAGTCCGGTTGGTTGTGGGTATTCTCCCCACATAATTGACCAAGGTTCGATTCTTAGGGTGATGCTGCAAAATAGAATTTTCTTGTGAATCTCCTAGTCCTGGCGTGGATAGTTTGCCTTTGACCGGACTAGGGAGGGGAATAGTTGATGTGCGTGTAAGCTGACTCGAACAACGCGTTGCCGTCGAACTAAAAAAATAAAAATAAACAAATGCTCTTTATACCATGTGAATAGTATAGTGATAATTCAAGACAGTAAGGGCAGTGTAGACTAGATTTTCATGTGACCGGTGATGGCAGGAGTGGATACAGGCACATCTGATACAATTTGAAGTATTTCATTTTCGTCACATATATTTTGTTATTCATGGCTCCTTCGAAATATTGATTAATTTCCAATAGCCTCTTTATCAAATTCATCAGTTTATTTGTCTCCTTCAAAATTGAATTTGGCCTGCTCTCTGTCTAATTCTACCACAGCATGTGACGGAAGATGATACAATGGTTTGATGCTGTATAATGCAACAAAACAAAACAAAACAAAAATTATCGATGCTGTTTTGTATGCACATTTACCTTCTCGATTTATCTTTCCAAAAGTAGACCCACTGAATTGCAACTGTTGAACTTTTTCCTATTGCTCCGGCTGCTGATTTTGTCCCCACCCCTATTAGAACAAAATCAAACTCTCTCATTAGTTGAAAAATAACTCCTGAATGAATAAACAAAATGGGTGAACAACACTATTGATACTTGATAAAGATGAGATAAGCAGATAAAGATGATATGATCATGTTGAATTGTTGATACATGCAGGTCCAATGAATCTGATAGTATACTGCAAGAACATAAATCAAGCCTCCAGTCCCTCATGGAAAGATCTATTTCAGCACAAGGAGAATATCCTAAGATATACAGACATCAATTCAAAGTCCTTGATTCTGAATTTAACCATTTATTATTATTCCTCGGTGAGCAGCCAGATAACATATATTATACAGAAATCAATTTTATGCTATGAAGTAACTGTAAAATCATTGCAAAGAGAAATAAGGCTAAGAAGATGAGAAATGAAATTTCATTGCAATTGCAGCTCAACCAAAAACAAAACTGCTGCAGGGAACTGATAAAAAAAAAAAAAAAACAATGCCCATCTCCAGGCCTCAAACCTTACTTTGGTGCCATCAAAAAGTTTTAACACAAAATTCTCAAGCTCAGCCGTTGTACCTCATCGCAAGGTAAACTCAATCTGTCCAATATTCAATGAACATTGCATTGTTGCAATATAGGCTGAGAATAATTAACATATTTATCCCATAGCAATTTGTATTTCTCCATTCCAATCTTCAACCATGGTTTTGAGTTTCCATTGAAATGCAGAACAGCACCATTCTGTAGTAATTGCGGGTCGACAGTCGTGTAACCTAATCCCAAAATATGCCAGTTAGGATCCAAAGGTTCTGTCAACCCATAGAAAGTCAAAAGTCCTGGTGGCAACGTTCCCAGCTTCCACAAGGTCCGGTCAATATTCTTCTCCTGCCAGTAGTGGTAGATTCCAGTTACATTCCTTTTCCTCCACTCAACTAAATCAAAGACATTCATTCCAAATGCCCAACCACATGCATCTGGATCAAAATGCGCACGTATTATTGGGTGAGAGTAATTCAAGTACTTATGGTATCGGTGGAATGTCTCCATACAAGTTTCTACAGCTCCATTTACGTTTCCATTCAAATCAATCGTGAAAAGTGGCAACAGATCCTTCTGAACCACAACATCATCGTCAAGAAACACTACTTTTTGCAGTGAAGGGAAAACTTCAGGAATGTAAAACCTTAGGTGGTTAAGCATTGAGAGGTACTTCGGGTTACGATACTTGACTGGGGTCTGGCTTTCATCATTATTCCCAGAAAAGTAGTAGTTCCGAGTATCTGAGTCTTGGAGCTGCTTTAGGACAGGGACGTAAGAAGCATTGAGCCAGCTGAATTTCTCAAAATTTTGAACTTCAATTGTCAATCCACGAAAGGTATTCATGGAAAACCAGGCGTTCATTGGGGCATAATTAATTTCATCAGTGACTATATGGAATACCACCAGATCAGGATTGACGGAATTAGAAGCAGTTGAGTTGACCACAACTGAAGTCGCGAGGATGTTGTCAGAGAAGACACAGAAGTGATAGAGACTGTTGTCCTTGAGTTTATCGGCAACCTGACTTCCATCATTGAGTTTCTTCTGGAAATCTTTGTTTCTAAACCATTCAACGGTCAATGTTATACCAAGGCAATAGAGGCTTTTTGGGACTTCCTCAGCAGC
Source organism: Vaccinium vitis-idaea (assembly GCA_963854785.1). Taxonomy (NCBI): domain Eukaryota; kingdom Viridiplantae; phylum Streptophyta; class Magnoliopsida; order Ericales; family Ericaceae; genus Vaccinium; species Vaccinium vitis-idaea. The sequence continues at coordinate 5,063,300 of OY978217.1, forward strand.
TATTTGCCCATACTTTGTGCTCTTCTCACTTACAGAACTCATTAGTTCTTCAAGCGACTCAATCCTGGATTTCAGTCTCATGATCATGGTTGCACTATCATAATGGAGTTGGTTGGCTTGATACAGCAGAATAGCCATATTGCGGATTGCTAAATCTGATTCTGTGGCTGTCAATGGTATTTCCCTAGTTGCTGCATTTGAAAGGAGGAGTTGTGAGTTGCGCATTTGGTCACTTAGCTCCCATGCAAAGTGAGGGTTGTTGCTTTCTTTCGCAATCACAACAAGAGCTTTCGCAAGAGCGATTTGGTCATTTAGTTGCCTGGTGATAGAGTGTGGACTCAACATTTCTTCAGTAACGTTAAAGCCTTCCATTAGTTTATTGCGCCTATAATACCTCTACAAAATAATTGTCGTTTAAACTTTAGTTGGGATAATGATGAAACAAACAAAAGGAGAAATGATACAAAGGAGCTTGCAATGTCAACCGTTGAAACAGTTTGTGAACAATATTTAAGTTCGGTGCACTAATATTTAAACAATTGGAAACAACTGAAATAATTTTAGCTCCAAACAACTGTTGCAACAAGTTTACGCAGAATTGATCTCCAAACTATGGTTTGAGACCTCCTGCTGTTACATGTTATGCCCCTCTCGAGCCAATAAAGGTATGTCCCTCTCGGGCCAGTAAGAAAGCCAAACATAGCAATTGTAACATTCCACCACTTCTGAGCATGATCAAAAAATCCCCCTCTGGCCTCATACTGACGCCGGAAAGCAAGAGTGTCTTTTGCGGGTGCCTAGAACAAAGACACTCCCTCGGGGGAAGCGAACTTACTTCCTAGTTCCTACTTTAGATAGAAAGAGGCCAGAGGGGGATCAAATCAAAGTCATTGGATTTGGTAGTTATCCATTGACTTCCTCTTTACCTCAGTGGAATTGTTTTATGTCTTTGTCTGTATGACTTTTATATGGATATTCTCTCGATTATCATAGATGCCTTTCTATAACTTATGCAACACCCTTCTTGACGATCCCTACATCCCATTTAGCAAAGTAACCAAGTGTTCCAAGCCTTCAGGTTCCAACTCAAATAAAAACTTCATCGGTCCAATGAAAGAAAACTTGCACTGGCAAAGCACTTATGCAAATGGAAACAGTCAAACAAAATACCAAAAAACCTGGGAACTAAAAAACTTATGGGGAATTAAAGTCTGTTTGAAGCTAATACAAAAGACCCTCTTGTTCTTTTGGTCCCACTGTCTCACCAACAGAAAATGATGCTGGGATCAGAGCCATGGCAGAGTATCATTTTCATATGAAGACAGTTATTGAGAATTCAGAAAATACTTTAAAACTGTTTGTTGGAAGTAAAGTGCTTTTGGAAAAATTTGTGAGAATAGTTTCTGGGAAAATTTTCTTAAACAGGTGGTTCCAATCAGTTCTTGTTTTCTGTGCGGTTTGTGTATACTCTGTACTTCTACTTCCTTAAACAAGTATTCCAAAGTCGATAGACACCAATTTCAGTGGGGATGCTTAAGAAGAATGAAAAAGTTAACAGGCACATAATATACCTATATATGTCTTTTGTGGACATAAATGTGCGTGTACATATATGTCAATACGTGAACCATCACTGATGTCAAGGTTAATCGTGTTCTCGGCCAAAAAGAGTGAAACACAGCAAACACAAAACACCACATATTGTGAACAAAAGATTCAATTTCATCTTGTTATTTAAGTTTAAGTTTCAAGTATTGGAAACCACTCCAAAACAATGACGGAAGATCATCACTTCTAGCTCAAACTGATTGTGGCACAGATAAGCCACAAAGGATTAACCACATCGAATTTAGACTTGTTAGGTCTGCATTCACTAACTTTTGCTTTGCTAAAAGCCTAAATGTATTGAAGTAGTAATCAAAGTCAATTCCAGATTTAAAAAGTTCATCCTGCTTTTATTGCTTCACATTTGGAAAAGTTGAACTTTTTGAACCTTAAGCAATCAAACACTCATAATGTAAAAGAAAATAGCAAAGTGGAACCTCCCTTGAGACTAAAATATACTGTATGACTTTTTTGGGATAAAAAAATCTGTATAACTAAATTGCAATTGATCCAAAGCCTTGCTCTTTTACTCCCACCAACAGGACCACAAATCCTCCACTTTTATTACCAAAAAAAATACTCCAGTACTACATTGAAGAGACACGTTCTCACTTTGATTGGAGAACAAGTTTGTTGAATTCAAAGAAGAATTAAAAACTGTTTCCAAAACCTCGTAGGTCTCAAGTTCAAAACCTCCTAGGTAATATCAGAGCATCTTCGATCCTTACCCTTTTCTTCTACTCTAACTCAAAATTTAATTAAAAACACATAAACCCATCTCCAATAACATACCCATTTGCCTATCATGCCTAAGTTTTACCATCTGTCTTACACAAATGAGGGAGACTCAAATCCATACCATTTTTCTCAACACCTCTTTTCACTTTCTTATTATTCACAAATGTGCCATTTCGACCCAAGCTTCAGAGAAAAACATAAATAATAATTATAAAAAAAAACAACAGATTTAGGTTAAGAAAAAGGTTTAGCACTAGAGAAGGCATACCCAAATAGAGTTTCAACCCAAATTTTTACCCATATTTGGGTAAGAAAGTGGAGAAGGACTGAAGACAGGGATAGAGGGTGAGAGGGAGAGGTGGCACATGCTACCCCGGGTCCAAATATATATATATATATATATATATACTTTTGTATTGCAAGAATAGTGTTATTCTTAAAAACCGTGTATTGTTTTTGGTATTAAGATTAACCGATGAAGATGTGTAACTTTTGGATATTAAGTATGTTGACTGATGATTAAACATATGAAAATGTGTATCCTTTCGGGTACTAGAAATAATTAACTCTAGAATACTTGCACTTTTTTAATACTAATTACTCCCTCTGCCATAAAGATAATCCACTTCTAAAAAATCTCCAATTTTTGAATAAAAAAATAAATCACTTCCATGCATAATTTCTTACACACAAAACTAAAAAACTAATTGAAATTTTTATCCAAAAACTGCACTGTCGATTTATAATAGAAACTTCATGCGGGACGGAGAAAGAGAGAATATTGATTACGTGTGCCACTTCCGAGTCGGAATCTAACTCCGTCCCTTGGCTGGAAATGCCGAAATGCTCTCAATTCCTGTGAGTAAGTTGCCCTCCCCAAGTGGACCATGGGATTGGTCCATAGGACCACAGAGATTAGTTAGTCAGTCTAGCGAAAGTTTTCAAACCAGTCGATCCATTTTTTTGTCATTTCTGTTAAATTCCTACCGCAGAATTTCGCATCTAGCCATCTACAGAATTCAAATTCGAGTTCACAAGTACACGGTCAATACCTTAACCATTGCTGATGTTGAGGAGGTTGATCCTTTTTCTCGTCCAAAAAGAGCAAAACACAGCAAAACAAAAACGCCGCATAATGTGAACCAGAACACCTTGGAAATTAATCTTCTTCTCACAACAGGCCTTCGAAAATCAACGGCTCTTCGCCTCATCTGAGTCCCAACCGGATCAAGCTAAAACCAATCAATCAAATTTTGAAATGCATGTAGTGATATATATCCATGCAAAACAATTACTACTTGTATCGAGAGAGATTGAAGATGAGGAATTATTAGGGTTTTTGTGAGGTCTTCTAGTGTGATGGGTAATTGAAGAGAAGACGAAAATGAAAGTGGCAACAGGGGAGAGAGATGAGGTCGTTGCAGTTGTGAAGAAAACGATTTTTCTGGTATTCAAATCTGATTCGTGTAGTATTTAATATACTCTCTCACTGCAAGTGTCGGTGCAACTGGAGCAAACTTAAAAAAGTAAAAGAAAATTGCGGTGAGCGTGGATCGAACACGCGACCTTCAGATCTTCAGTCTGACGCTCTCCCAACTGAGCTATCCCCGCGAATTGTGTGTATTGTAGTTCATAATATTTAAAACAGCAATGTTGAGACACAACCACTAGCTATAACACCAACCACAACAGCATACGTGGCACTGATTGATTGGTGATAGTAGGGGTGCTCACGGTCCGGATTCGCATGAATCTAATCTTAGTCCGCGAGTCACGGTTTTTTGAAAATAAAATCCGTGTCCGATTCAAAAGTCTCACGGTTTAGTTCCAATCTGATCTGCGAGTCACGAATCGGTTCTGGATTTGTCCACGGATTTTCAACTTATTCTAAAAAAAATTCATCAACTCATTCAAAAACTCAAACTCAACATTGAAACAAACACTACAGAAAAAGAGCAATCACAGGAAAGAAATAATGAATGCTTATTAAACATTTCAACAAATTAATTGAATAAATCTAAACTTGAATATTGTGGAACCAAAATAGATAGCCAAAAAATAAAACCCAAAATTCATTTTGGAATTCCAAACCCAGTAAGCTATAAATATGAGTCTGAGCATTGTAAAGCGTAAACATCAAACTTGTTAAACATGCCAATAAACACATCTAAATAGACAGTCACAAGCACAAAACCGGGATATCATTTTAGAATTCCAAACAAAGTAGACTACAAAAGTGGTAAAATTATTATCTATACATATATTTTTTTTTCTGAAAAAATTATATATAATAAAAATCTCACGGTCCGGATCGGTTAATCCACGGTTTCAAAAAAAATACGTGTCCAGACCGCGAGTTACGGTTTTTTATTTTTTGAATCCGTGTCCGGACCATTAATCCACGGTTAAAATCCAAAACGTGAGGATCTGTTCGGGCTGGACCGGATTCACAGTTCACCGATTTTTTTAAGCAGCCCTAGGTAATAGGAGAATAAATACTTTGAAACTATCTTACAACCACCAATCATGCAGTGTCGCATAGGCTATTGTGGTTAGTATTGTGGCCAGTTGATGTCCCTAGCATTGTTGTATTGTAAAACGGTGGTTATACAAAAACAGAAGCGTCAAACCATTCGTTATGTTAGTATTTGGTGTTTTTCTTGATTGCGTGTTATTTTTGGTTGATTTTCATGCACCTTATTCGTCTATGGTAATGCAACCTAGGATTTGTGAGAACGAAGTCATGGGTTTCTCCGATTATTGTTGTGCATTTCATTTGATGTCACTACTCAATAGCTCAATATTTAGGGTTTCTTCTTATCTGTAGGGTTTGTGGAATGAGAATATAGGGGTTCATGATCACGGACTCTTTCATTTCATGTTAAATGAGGACGTAGGGTATAATTATTATCAACACTAAGTTTATAATATACACTTGTAGTTTCTACATAAGCGTTAAACCAATCGTGATGTTATTTGGTGTTTTCTTGATTGTGTGTTATTTTGGCTGATTTTGAAGCACAAGTGTATTATGCATAAGTGTACCTAAGGTTTATAAGCACAAAGTTGTGGGTTTTTTTGCTTATTGTTGTGCTTTCTGTTTAATGTCACCAATTCAATTCTTAGGGTTCTTTTTAATCTGCAATGTTCGTGGAGTGAGAATATTGTGGTTCTTTACAGCGGACTCTTTGATTTCATGTTGAATGAGGCCGTTGGGTGTAATTGGGATCATTAAGTTATCATCATCAAGTTTCTTTTGCCAAATTGAAAGGGTGGAGCTATGGAGGATGGAGCAATTGCATATAGCAATTTTTGAGCAAAAAGGCTACGACTATGCACGCTTGCGTACGCCAAATGCACGGACGGTGCATCTTAACCATCAAACAGATTTTCGATTGTCCAAATTTTACATAAACTATTTGTGCGAAGTACCATTCGCGTGAGATGAATGGTTGAGATGAGTTATGTGCATATGGCGTACGTGAGTGTGCGTACCCATAACTGCGTTGATTTTTGAGGACCGCAGGTAGAGTCAGGTTAATAATGGCATAAATTCCTCTAGCACATGACGAAAAAATAAATTTGTGGATAGGAGAAATAGAAGATTACATCGGTTATCACTTTGAAATAGATTAAACGGACTTGAAAGAAAGTCGGCCTTACCCACTTATTAATTGGGCCATATTGGGCCAGTATAGTAATCTGTTAACAATAGTCGGCCCGGCCCATAGGGGTGTGGCTCGGCTCCTGGAGCGGACTATTGGCGGTAAACGACTAGGGTTTCGTAACTTCTGTTGCAGCAGAAAAGAAAAACCAGAGATAACGAACTCCTCTCAAGGGCAGTTAGAGCGATGGCGAAGAACAGGAACAAGAAGAAGCTAAGAAATGAATCCTCGGCTATGGAGATCGCCTCCGATCAGACGGTCGCTGATCGCGCTCAAGGTACAAGTATATATTTCCCTCTTTTATGTCGCTCTTTTCTTATTGAGTTCCACAACTTCTTCTTCCACTATAGTATTTTTCTAGATTTTTTTTTTCTTGTGGCCCTAAATTCAATCCTAACTGTAATTGTGCAGCAATGGATACGTCTGAATCTGCAGTTCTAAACCCACCTCTCGCTGCCCCCAGCAGGTCAGTGTCAAACTGTCAATTAAGCTCATTGAACTCAATTAGGAATCTGGAGCTCTAAACCTTGGGAATGCTTGCATTGAACTCAATTAGACTAAAGATGCAATTTCCCTGGAAATTTCTGGGTCTGAATTGATTCTTAGCTGTCTATACAAGGATTAAGGTTTCAATTTAGGATTTTGTGAATTTGTCTGGTGCCATTTTGAGTCAAGCTGATTGGCTAGAAATGGGGAAAATGGCCAGCTTGTGTTAGAATCGTATGTCGTACTCAGTGATGTTCTGAGGATGGTCTCACGGTCAAGCACTTGTGAAGAAAAAAGTGATACTTTGGACCCTTGGTTGGGAATTTTTGTAGTGAGACCAACAGATTATTTTTTGTTTCAAATCCAGATTGGTGCTGCCTCTTGGTTAAGAGATGGAAAGGTTAAGAGATGGAAAAAGATAGACGTACAATGGTTCTTTGCTCACTATTCCGTCTTTCTATCTCTTTTTCACATCTTTCTTGATGATGACTAGGATGTAGCTACAAATAATGCTCCAGTGGACTTTGTTCGGAAAATGCTAGAAAATTCATATTACTATGTTGTTGAATCGTTGAGTTTTGGCAATGTATGTTTCTGTGAAGTCCTGGCAATACAAAACTCCCTCATCTGAAGTTATTTTCCATCCGAATTATATATGGAGTAGGTTGAGGTTCTCTTTCTCCTTTCCGGAGGGATGATTATCTTATACTTAATTTTGAGGGAGCTTTAAGTATTGGTGGGTTTTTTCTCAGTTGTTTATCAATTTTCCTAGTCTCGTACTGCTGGTCAGGGTTACCTCTCCTCCTGCTTTGGATTTTGATGTTGTGTTTCTCTTTTAAGTGTTTTTTAATTTTCAAAATTTCAAAATTCATAGGCAAGATCCAGAGATTGGCATTGGACTCGGTAATGTATACGGAAATCTTGTTTCTTGAGTCATAAGATTTAGATGAGATTGGTCGGCCTACCCAGTTTATTGCAATAGTTAGTTAGATCGGATGTTTGAAGGTTACATAACTCACATGCTTTCAAAGTGTATTAAGTGCAAGGGTTTATGTGTGAACAAGAACCCCCATTCTGCTCACTGGTTTTGTGGTGGTGGGGACGTTTGGGCTGATTGGTGTTTGCATTATTGGGTGCTCCTTTTTCTAGGAAATTTTTCCCAACCATCATAGAGCAAATCTGGATTAGGGGAAGACAAGTTTATAAAGTATTTAGCTTTATAAACCGAATACGAGCTCCATTATTCTTACACAGTCATATGTTGTTTTCCCTCATTTCTTTAGAAGAACTATTTCCTTTTTATCTATCAGAATTAAGGTTCTGTGACAATGTGAAAATCCAACTTCCATTTATTTGTGTTTTGAGTCTTGAGTATTTAGTTGATAACCTTGTGTGAATTTCTCAATTTGCTTGTTTAATTGTGATTTAAATTTGAAGTTGAAGTCATTCTGCTAGTTTGCCTTTATTTTAGCTCGCTGCTGAACTTGTATCCAAGTCATTTCCTTTTGTTTGTTCTTTCTTTAATTGTAGCTCTTTTCTCATAGCAGAAGCTTGAAAAAAGGGGCTGTACAGATGAAAAGATCAAAGAACGTCCGAAAGAAGAAAGCCATTGCCAAAGCAGTGTGCAAAAGTGAGAAGGCGTTGGAGAAAGTTTTGAAGCACGAAAGCAAGATATCGAGGACACAATCTGCAAAAAAACTCTACGACTGAGTGACTTACTGCATCTGTTCTATAGAATAGGCTTAGGACCATAACATCATTTATGTTGTTTTTTTTTTTTGGTCTTTATAGTAAAAATTCTTTTACATGGTTGATTATGGACATCTTTTTCAGTTAAACTCATCAGATAGTTTCGACTCCAAAATGACTGCTGCCCGACATTTTCTTCATTTCAAGATCTTGATGGTAGCACATATAGCAAGTGGGTAATCAGTTGGGCTCTTTAGCCTCTTTAATGGAATCGGAATTAGCAAGCTCGAATTCAAATCAGATTTGAGCTATTTGGAATTCGGCTCGGATTCGGATCCCTTCGGTATCCGGTACTTTGACAGGCCTACTCCCAAGTGCGTAGACCCGGATGTTAGAGTTCAATTGGTCCATGAATCTGTGCCACTAAATTGTCCTAATACAAAATACTGCCCTATCAATGAATCTGTGCCACTCTATTCTAAACAGAATACTGGACCCATCCCTCATCTTCTTCCATGCTTAGTAAATTAAAATAGACTTGGCCCTATTATCGTAAATGGACATGGAGGCGGTGCAGCAGATAAGCTCAGAGGTCAATTTACTTCCTAATTTGTTCAAGTGGTCAGGCCATGACATCAAATGAATAGAAGCGACAAAGTAGAGCACAACCGAATGGAACAATCCATCTAACCCTTCTAAGACAAGTCACACAGACGTGCCACCCCAACGAGTTTTCGTTTCTTTAATGGAGTATTTTTTTCGACTGTCAAGTTGGTCGGGCCAGTTTTATGCACACCTCGATTATTTTCTTCGACTATTTACTTTTCCGGTGAGGTCAATGGCAGAGGCCATCCACATTGTGATTAGGAGATTCACAGGAGATTTCTATCTTACGGTTTAGTCCCAAGAGATTACCAAGTTTCAAACTCAGAATACGTGTCACCCTAACGAGTTTTCGTTTCTTTAATGGTGTATTTTTTTTGGCAGTCAGGTTGGTCGGGCCAGTTTTATGCACACCTCGACTATTTACTTTTCTGGTCATGTCAACGGCAGAGACCATCCACACTGGGATTAGGAGATTCACAAAGAGATTTCTATCTTACGGTTTAGTCCCAAGAGATTACCAAATTTCGAACTCAGAATATCTGAGTTTCTAGTTCATTCTTGTTGCCACTTGAACTATTCCTCGGGGTTTCTTGAATATTTTCGAGAGAGAGAGACAGAGAGAGAGAGAGAGTGATGGGCAACACGAATGCCTACTGCCTAGTGAAAAGAGTTTAAAAAGAAGTCAAATGATTAGCCGAATCCGGCTGAAATGGGAAACACGTCATTCATCCTCTCACTTTCTTTCTAACAAGTTTCTCAGCCACATGATGTTTAGGGTGCGCAGAGCAAATGTAAGTTTCACATGCACAAATACTTACACAGCATGTGGAGCCATACCCCTCTTGATTGTGCGCAAGTGTTTGTGCATAGATTTGTTTTTATAACTCCACTGTTAAGACCAACTTTGTCACGATTAATCTTGGAGATTAATCTTACCGACTCACCGTCTACGTCCTACTATACCGTGGTTCTATAATTCGGATGTCTAAACCAACTCACGAGTGTCACGATTAATTTTGGAGATCAATCTCACCGTATACATCCTATACCGTGGTTCATTGCCGATATAAATTGAAGTTTACGTTGATACGTATGTTCTAATCTAAAGTTCTTTAAATTTGGTAGTTCCTGGTTTACATGGATGCTCAAAGAAAAAGGGGACAGGATAAATGTAAGAAAAGAAGTTAGGAAATTACTGCATTGGCCACCCTTTTCGCACTTGGCTTTTACTGAAAAAATAATAAATAAATAAACACAAACACAATATGGTTATTTAATTGATAAGGTTAGTAGTTAATAAACCATCTGGTTTCCCAACCTAGAACCAACAACAGCAGACCAGCCCCCAACTTTTTAAGGAATCTCCCATTGCTTAACCCAGTTGCTCAAACAAGAGGACACAAATAGAAATCATTGATTAGACTATTATAAATATATAAGTGTGTTCACTTCGAAAATATATACATGTGCTGATCAAATCCGGTACTATGGTAGTATTTGGTAGGAAAATTCTACGGTCAGTTCATTGGACAAACAATAAAACTTATAAAAGTGTTCTTTGACCGATAATAGTGCATTCCTACTTGTAAAAGTATATACACTCTTACCAGTCAAAGAGCAGTCTTACGAGTAAAAAAACACTTTTATCGTTTGTCCAGTGTAAGAGACATTTTTATTGTCCGTCCAGGAGTGCTGTATTAGATAATCTACAATCATGAGATATATGCTCTCTATTGTAACTCTCTTTACTCGATACAATTGAAAACTGATATAAATCGTAAATGTAAATAACAATAAAATTAAAGAAACACGTAAAATATACTCCCTCCGTCCCATATTTCTTGTTCAGTTGCACTATTCACAACACCTCAAAAAATTGTTTATATTTTCAAATGTATATGTATAATGTTATATATATTCACTATGGATCTTGTTTGATAGCTCTCGATGAGTTCTATTAAACAAAGTTTTCAAAATTGTAAAAAACATTATAAATTGAAAGATATAAGTAATTGAAAAATGGCACGCATGCGCATGCCCGTAAATGGACAGCAAATTTGGGACGGAGGGAGTAGTTTCTCGGTTGTTTGATAAACTCTTCGGGTCATTGTAGGCAAGTTCGTTTTGGATCAAATCCACAAGGACCACAACAACAATTTGAGCAAATGTGACCCCATGTATCAAAACCCATGTGTACAATTGTGATCCTTAAATTGTTGATTAGCCATGCATGGATCCCCAAAGGTAAACTTGATAAAACAAATTTCTCTCGTGTATCCACAATTAATCCTCCAGAACTAAGAGAATTAAGGGTTTGTTTGGAACTTATGGAAATAAAAGAAATGAAAGGAAAATAAAAAAAATTCCCTCTTTATGCAATGTAAATTTTTCCACCTATTTTCATAAGAACTACATTCACAACAAAAATGTACAACAAAGTGAACAACACACTCACATGGGGTGTGAGTTCCACACACACTTCACACTCAACTGTGTGTGGAGCCCACACCCCATGTGAGTGTGTTGTGCATTTTTGTTGTATATCTAGCATTTTTGTTTCCGTAAGTTCCAAACACAGCGTAAATTTCCCTAATGAGCCCCACGGTTAATCATCTCCTTATACCGATTCAACGACTCCTGCCTCTGCAATCTCATCTCCTCATTGAACTTGTTTATGAACGCCTCCACACGCCGGTTCAATTCGTCCTGACTCGGCGACGGCTCCCTCTTCAACTTCCCCGACCCGGACGGGTCCCTCCTCAGCTTCACCGGCGGCCGGTTCGCCACAGGGGTGATGGACCGGTCGTTGAAGGTTTCTGATTTGAGCATCGTCTGGTCGTGATGTAACACTTCTTGCAAGTGGCCCACACGATTGTGGGTTTCCCACGTGTCGGATTTTTTCAAGTGCCTCGCGAGGGGTATCGGGCGGCCTTCGGTGATCGTCTTCCACGTGTTCTCGAGCGTATCGTGCCGCTTCGGTTTTGATACTCCCAATGTTCTACCACCTTAACACACAGCAAAAGAAATGTTGGAATTATCCATTCTCAAAAAGAAAACGTGGAAATTACTCATTTACCCTGAAAAAATTCAGTAATTTTTATATTTTCAATCGCACCTATTTATTACTAAAATATGATACGATTCATTAAAATGGTGAACGATCTTGTGCATTACTATTCCCATTAAAATCTAAGACAATACTATTAACGGGAATTGATTTTCGCTCTCCTCTTTTTACCATTCAAACTCTCTTCTTTTTTTTTCAGTAAATTAAGCTGGAGGTGTAAAAAAATGAACTAATGAAAAAGTAAAGTGTAATTTCACGAGAAAAAAAATAAAAAATGAGCGCAGATGGTTAAAAAAAAAATAAAAAATCTTTTTATACCGTCAGAAACACCAGACGCGGGGAAACGGAAAATGTCAGGAGACAGAGAAAATTTTCTCCGAAAATATCCGGGGAAAGAGAAATGAATGTCCATTTCAGAGGAAATTTTTCTGTACCCTTACTCTTACTGTAGAGAGAGAGAGATGGGTACCTTCAGGACTGGATTTCACACCCTTCCGCTGACCGATCCTCCCTGAAACCGGTGGCCTCTCATAAGACGCAACCAAATACTCCGTCATCGTTGAATTCTGCTGTGGGGACAAGGACGTCAAAACTGCCACCTCATCCTCACCGCCGACGATCACATCCTCCTCCGTAGCATTCAGAGCCAACGCCGTCGTTTCCGCGCTCTCCACCTCCGCCACCATGCCGTCCTCCACCCTTCCATGATCCACATCAAAATCCTCACCTTTCACAACCACCTCATCATACCCATACGCAAACTCCGGCTGTACCTCCACCACCTGACCACTCTTCTCGTCCACAATACCGTCGTACACCGCCGCGTAATCCGCAGAAACCTTGATCGGCGCCGGATAAGCCACCACCGCCTCCGGCGGCAAATCGCCGACGACGACGACCTTGCTACTCTGAAGCTTGGACGAGGCTACGATGGTGATTATGATACCGTTGATGACAACGTAAAGGTACGGAGGCCTGAGCCACGCGAGGACAGCTTCGGAAAACGCGAATTCCATTACGATCGGAACGCATAGTTTCAAAACCACGGCCGTGAATAGAACACTCGTTGATATCATCACTACTCTCACCGATAACCTCGTCATAATTGTAATACGATTCCGTTACGTTCGTGTAAGCTTGTCCGAACACCTTTTTATGAAACGGGCGTGAATATTGCTTTCTCGGATGGCAATATATAACGACTGTGTTTCGGGGCGCGTAAACTGATTTGAATACTGAATTTAGGGGACGAAGGGAGGGGGAAGTGGGAGGGAATTTAATGGAAGGTGTGGGCTTTTGGAGTGCTTGAGTTTAGTACGGGGATGGATCGTTTGGCCGCCCCAACTCCGCTCCGCGTATTATATACGAGTCCAATGCTTGGCCCACATAGGGTGCCCGATTGCGTGAACCCGTGGCCCTCCCAGAGATGGTATTTTGGTGACACGTGGTGGGGTTTTTCCAAATTTGGTGTGAACCGTGAAGTGTTCGACTTTTTATTTTTATTTTGACGCGTTCCAACTTTTTTTTTTTGAACGGTAGAAAATTACGCGTTCCGGAAAATTCTTCATGAGTGCTCCTGCTAGTGCTGGGTATATGCTTAATTTTAACTCCATCTATGGAGTGCATCCGATCGGAACAGGGTCTATGTGGTGTCTAATTTGAGACCAGTGACGGAGCTAGGATGTTTGCTCGAGAGGAGCCGACTTAATAGACATATCTTTATCCAAGTGTATAATTATGATATGGATTTATTTTTCAATAAAATTTACTTGTGCATTGAAAATATTCTAGCCTAACGTATTAAAAATATATATATTGTTTTGTTTTATTTCTTTAGCTACAACAATACTCATACGCTTGTTTTTCAAATTATGAAAGAAAGAAAGGCGAGTGATTTCCGCACCCAACATGGCTCCGCCCTTGTTTGAGACGTTTGTTCTCTAATTAACAATCCAGATTATACTTTTGAACGATTCAGATTGGACACTATAGGGATCCATTCTCCATGAAATGTTACATAGGTGGTTGGAGTTTGTACGTGTCTTACAAATACTCTACTAAAATTTTGTCTTTTTTATGTGATTGTCGAATTCATTTTAGTTTTTGGTAATTTAAATTATATTATACAATAATAAGACACTTCGCAAAAATCATGATGTTTTACATGATGGGTGCTATTAAAATAATTATGTCGGTAAAGTGGGGAGGCATAGCAATACAAAATAAGAAAATTGCTCGATCAAAGATCCTCTAAATTGGCATAATCATAAGCTGATGTAAAGTGATTCAACTTCATTTATTTGTACCTATAATGGACTTAACACTTTTTTTTTTTTTAATTTCTATGCAAATAGGGTATGGATGACGTGGTGTCCCTTCGGAACATCCGAGCCGTCCAAAAATGCATCGGATAGTTCAGTTAGAGAAACTCGGTAACAATAAAAAATGGAGTAAACAAAAAGAAAAAAGAATTGTGTGTGAAGTTTCACTCTCCACTAATCTTGAGATAAATTTATTTGTCATGATTGATGACCACGACTGTAATTGGACGAAGTTTATTCGGTCAAAACTAATACTCTATTATTAGTACGTGATTTAGTTCTGATCTTCGTGGCTCAATAGTCAAAAGTCGGCCAGGTTAAAATTTGGGCCGCCCTCTATTGCCTGACGAAGAGCCAAAATGGGGATCCAGTAGTGCCTCATCTGCGTTGCACGGTGTAATGTCTAAATCTCAACCATTTAAAAGTGTTTTGAACAGTTTGAGTTTTAAAAAGACTCTTCCAAGAAAGGTCATGTAAGAGTCTCTAAAAAATCTGGATCATTAATTGTTACAAAGGAAGACCGCGATGAGCGTTATACCGTACTTTTTATTTAAGTGTTCACTAGCTCCAACCTTTGTACATGTGATCGGAATAGGATTCCCCGTAAGTAGTGTCCACTTTGAGCCGCATGTTCAGTAATCAACGATCTAGAATATCTTACATGTACGGTAAGTATCTTAGCTGTTAGACAACACTTGAGATCTTAGCTCTTGAAAATAGTTTTGGACAACTATAGGACAACTATAGCCGATGGGACCGTTTCCCGTGAGACTTACATGTCTTACAATTTACAAGGATGGATGGGGTTTTGTACATGTCTTATTACAATTTACAAGTACTCTAATAAAATCCCTTTTTTTTTATGTAATTATAGAATTCATCTTCTTTTTTTTTGGTAATTTAAATATTATTATACAATTCACTAATATAATGATGTTTTACATGATGGGTGCTATTAAAATATTGATATTACAAATATTCCTGATTTTTCTTGCAGAAAAATGATTTCTTGTTTAAATAATTATCTTTGTATTTTTAATAAACTTATGTATGCGGTTTGATGACAATCATTGGGACAGAAGGGGGCGCAGCGTGTTGTGCGGCGACTTTAGGCGCCGTTCCGGCATCGTTCCGACGATCGGAAGCGTCTACCGTGTAAAGCTCGTCGAGTACTACAACTCCACCACAAATCAACCCGATCGAATATCGTTAAATCCCTCATCGGAACTAAAATAACTTGAAAAAAATGGGTTTAATGGTTTTCATCCAATGTTTCAAGTTTTATATGTTCTGTTTTTTTTTCAAGTCATATGCGTTCCGATAATGCACTTAACGATATCCGATCGAAATGATTTTTGGTGGAGTTGTAGTACTCGACGAGCTCTACACGGTGGACGTTTCCGATCGTCGGAACGGCGCCTAAAGCCGCCGCACAGCACGCTGCGCAGCACCCCCTCTGTCCCAATCATTGTGGTAATTGGAAAAAATTCATTTGGTCAAAAAGCAGACTCTATTAGTGAACGAGATTTCAATTGTCAAAAGTCGGCAAGTAGGGTTAAAATTTGGGCTGCCCCCTATTTTGTAAGCCCTCATCCCTAATCTGGAAGCGGGAGCTCCGTAGTGAGGTAACTTACTATAGGGTTGCAGTGAGTCCCATCCGGCCGTCGATCTCGGCACCGATGGCTTGGATGTAATCCAAACTCTAAATGATCTGAGCCGTTCATTGTTTGAATTAAAATCCGAGAGTTCATTATCGAAATGAATGACTGAATGGGTTCACTATAACTCTGTAATGAGCCTCTCACTACAGGGATTAATCTATTAGTCTTCCCAGAAAAATTCGGCGCATTTGATGCCCTAGTAATTAAAGAACAAAATTTATTACTCCATTCTTGAGCTTTCCCAAGATCTAGATGTTAATAATAAATTTCTGGTCTAATTTGGGTAATGTATTTAGGGAATCTTATGAACATTTTCATGTTCTAATGTCTTTTTTATATTCGAAATCGAAACCGTGTTCATCAGAAAGTGTGATCTAGTACTAATCAAATCTGATAAAAAAAAAAAGTTCTAATTAAAAAATGCAACACCATTTCCAACTGCAATCTTAATTCACCGTACGTCTGGGCACAGTTTTAGGATCCTAAATTGATAACTTAATTTAGTAAAATGGGTGCAATGGTCCCATGGCTCTCGGCACATGACAAAACAGCTGGCTTGGTTTCAAGAACCGAAACCACACTTTTCAGTAAAAAAAAATAGCATCTGGAATTAAGGAAAGAATATTATACACAGTACACAAGTTTAGGTCTTAATCGTTTTCATTTTTTTATTTATTTTTTGTTTTCCGAGATTAATTTCTTATTTGAATTATGGGCGGATGACAATCGATTGGATCTAAGGATGGCTATGATATCCGCCCAACCCGAACCCGCCCCGCCCCTAATGGGGAAATGAAAACCCGACTAGATTAGGGGTAGTAGTATCCCATCCTGATACCCGCCCCGATATATATGTATACATATGAAATAACAGTGTAACCCATATATTTTCATTCATTTTCGAAAGTACCAAAACATATACTAAAGAAAATATTTCATTTTAGATTTAGGGAAACTTCAGGTTATATTTGTTCCATTTTTTTGGTTGACAATAGCTTGTGATGATTAGAATAGGCATGTACATATGAATGATGGTTGTCTAGGATGAAATAGGGGGGGGGGGGGGAGGGGGTGTGGTAGGATAAACCCAATACCCGATAAGGTAGGGTATGGGGGTAGATTACTCTCGAGTTAGAAGCGGGGCAGGGGGAGTTCTCCATAATTAGGATAAGGGTAGGGGTAGATCAAAACCTGTCCCTATCCGCCCCATTGTCATCCCTAATTGGATCCCCATTGTGCCAAAAATGAGCTCTATTGTATAATTTTGAATATAATAGTAACTTGTTATTTATTGAAGGAAAAAGTCCCAAACTTTACACCCCACGCAATGAAAAATTGGCTTTCTCAATTTGCTTTTCGTTTCTTGGAGCACAATGATGATTTATGCCACAAGATCAAGTAAATTTTGGTGCCCCTAAAATGCACTCTAAGCCACACAAGGCTTGTAATTAAGTCTCCACTAAAGCATTAGCAAAACCTAGAGTATGCGAATTATCAAAAGATTCAACCATTTTCACCACCGAGAGATTTTTTTTAGGAACAGGCAAGAGCAGTACTTGCATTGAAATTAAGAAACGATTACATGGCCAAAAAATGGCCCACATAAATACAACAAGAAGCTGCAAAAAAACAAAAACAGAAAAAAGCAACAAAAACACAACAAGAACAACAAAAATCAACCAAAAAGTCGCAGAACAGCAATTGTAGTGAAAAACCAACATAGTCCACTCAAGCAGGGGCGGAGATAGTAAGGGTTGGGGTGGACCACGCCGGGTTTCCTTCAATTATATGGAGTACATCAAAAGAGAAATTTCAATGAAATTTAACTTAGAGTCCCATCTTAGATGATTTTAATATGTATTTTGGCTTTTTTCTTTGACTATGAAATGTAAGGATATTGGAAGTTCTTTTTTAGCATAGTTTTTCAAATGATTTTAGCAACCCAGTTGCTAAAATCATGGTGATTTTAGCAAATGAATTTAGCAGGTGCTAAAATCATGGTATTTCAAATAAAAAAATTAAGTGTTTCCGTGTATCGTTTTTTGAATTTTTTACACCGAATTAAAGTACACGAGGAGTACTTTAATTTGGTGCCAAAAAATCGAAAAACGAAAAACGGAACCACTTAATTTTGTGATTTGAAATTTCCATGATTTTAGCAACTCAACTCATTTGCTAAAATCATGGTTGATTTTAGCAAATGAGTTGCTAAAATCTTTTGCAAAACTAAGCCTATTTGTTGAGTAAAGAATAGAAAGATATTTGATATTGAATTTTTTTCCATTACACCCCCCCCCCCGGGACTCTTAATCCTAACTCCGCCATTGCACTCAAGACCGGATTTTGTAAGAGTTAGATATGCATCAAGATAAAGTACTAGTTCCGTCACCGTTGCCACCATTAGATGCATGAAAAATTGATTTGTTGCTCTTATCCGTGCATAGCACGGGTTCATCACTAGATTATGATTATGTAGCATAATCAATCTACCATGGAAAATTAGAGTCAAGACGACCAGATGTGATCCAATATTTTGATGTATGAACTTTGTGGTTGAAAGTACAATTTTTTAGCTAATCAAAAAAACGAAAAACACATATTTTATTTCATGTCTCCGCGCATAGCACGGGTTCATGCTAGTAGATTGTTAAGCTACTTTTGTTCTAGTTTGATGAATAACCAATATTGAAATATGTATTTTGGCTTTTTTTCTTTGACTATGAAATGTAAGGATATTGGTAGTTGTTCTTTTTTACTTATTTGTTGAGTAAAGAATAGAAAGATATTTGATAATTAATCCTAACTCCGCCATTGCACTCAAGAACGGATTTTGTAAGAGTTAGATCCGCACCAAGATAAAGCACTAGCTAGTTCCGTCACCGTTGCCTTCGTCGCTATTCTGCTGGTGGAACCTACTACCACCGCCTTCTTCAGAAGCCATTGGATGCCGGAGCTCGAGATTCATCACAGAGTTATGGGAAGAGAAAATTTTGAAGGAGAGGAGAAGAGGAAGCTTCTAAGTCTCCCTCGAGCAATATACTCTCTCTGTCCCTTTTTTTTATTTTTATAGTCGACTATTTCATTTTGGGCTGTCTCTTAATAAGTGTGTTTGAAAAAGTTAATGGCTAAAAGTATGTATAATTATTTATTTTCCCCTTTGAAAGTTAATGGGTAAAGAGTTCATACGTAAAAATGGAATATAATTTTGGAAAGTGGAGGTAAAAGTTGGTGTGAAAAGTATAATGCTGTCTTTTTAATAAGTTGGATCTACGAAACCACACATTAAAAAAAAAGAGACGGAGGGAGGGTATGACTACAAGATTAAATATATTGGTGAAAAAAAAGGAAAAAGAAAAAAGCTTTATGTGACAATCTCTGTGTAAACTCAACCACACCTCGGCGACATTAGATGAAGATAACACTTATCTTTACACTTAAGTGATAATCTCTGTGTCATTGTCTTTGGCCAACTCTCTACACAGGACAAGAAACGAAATTATGGGGCTGAATTGTAAGTGGGGTCAAGTTTAGTTTTAGTACTGTCTTTTGTCTCTTTGGTTAGAGTGAGATAAAGATAATTAGTAGAGATTATTTTTTATCATTGGATGATAAGGGAGATAATCCACGAAAGTAAGATTAGCTAATACCACTTCGTTAGTAGTAGTAATTAATCTTCCATATGGGGCTATATGTGAGCCCTAATGTCATGGGGTACTGTGAGCCCTAATGTTCCCCCTAATCATAATTCCATATTCCAAGTTCAATAATCAAACAAGCCCCAAAAGGCCAAAAGTTTTGCTTTTTAAACATAATCAAACATAAGTATCCGAGTTTTTTTTTATTTTTTTGTGTGTAATGCACTATATGTCAAAAAAAAAAAGAAGAGGACAGTAATAACAATAATAATAATGTGTTTTGTCAATAAAAAATAATAGGTGTTAATTCGGGTGCAACAATTCTGACTCCGTCACTGCCTAAGAAAGCTCATCAAGGAAGACCTCATTTATTTTGGGATAATTCTGCTGGTAGCAATAATCTGTGCACCGATGCACAAATAGGTCTGAGATTCGAAAAAAATTTGGGTGCCGAGTGGGTATTGCCACTTGGTGCCCAAGCATGATCCGAGCCGTCCAAATGTGTTTTGGTCGGTCCAGATTGATTCTCTCTCTCTCCTCTCACCCAAACACTCTCTTTTCTTTCTCTCTCTAAAATCCGGACCGTTGGATCGCGTTATGGATGACTGAGATTGCCGAGCGGGTATCACGTGGGCAATACCGACTCGGCACTAAAAAATTTCTCTTGAGATTCAATTACTGGGTCGCACAAAAGTAGTACATTGGATCAAACACCTGCAGTTGTCCGATTGAACAGATTAATTTTCAGTCGGCCACCCGAATAAATATTTTAAAATTAATGAATGGTACGGATCAGTTGTGCGGGACGAAGAAATGGGCCCCGCAGGCCGATCTGTGCACGGTACCCATCGACGGGTTCATTAACTTGATCGTCCAACGCAAAAAAGAAGCCTATTGTGAGAAACTTTATGTTATATTGTGAGAGCAACTTAGCAACCCACATGTTGTTAGTCTTCTTCCTCATTAGCCCACCCAAAAGCACTTATGACTAATCCTAATGGAGCAAATAAGATGTCGCCAAATATAAACAGAAGCCCAATCACTCAAGTAATCATGATTTGTATAATGGTCAATGGAAGGTTTAGATCGATCGATGTTTCAGCTACCAGATAAAGATTTAAGGGGGGGAGATTAGTTCGCACGTGGGAGATGTTACCAGCGTACACGTGTGTACCCAGTCGAATTTAGAACGGATTGCGTGATGGTTAAGTGTATGAATCACGAGGACTTTGCAGCTTGATTTAGATCCCTCACCTATTCCCCCGTCAACGTCGTTAAACTGTTCCATTCGAATGCTGATTTTGACTTGTTCGGACAGGGAAATTTCATTATTATTGTTTGATAATATTGAACTTGTGGTGATAAAGAATTGAGCAACCAAGTTTTGTGTGTGGATGTAGTCATGTAGACGTACTGGCAGACCACGTATGTTTGTTTGTGTTAATGTAGGCATCGGGATTTCAACCGAGGCCAGAGTGTGAGTTGAGATTAAGCTCTTTTATCCTTATTTACCACACACATTTGCTCGAGCAACGAGTGATGCCTCCCTAGTGAAAAAAGAGAGGCACTTGAGCCAATTTTATGGTCCTTATTTTGACCCGGGGATTATTCAGTATTAATTGGATATTTTTTGAATAATTGCTGATTTTGACTTGTTCGGAGAAAGAAATAAAATTGCTTATTGTTTGATATGTTGAACTTGTGGTGATAAAGAAAATTGATTGGGCACGCAAATTTTTTTGTGTGGATGTAAACGTACTATTCGATCACGTGTGTTTGTGTTAATGTAGGCGTCGGGATTTCAAACCGGGGTTAGAGTGTGAGTTGAGATTAAGATCTTTTAACCTTCTTTACTATGGAACAACATAAATTAACAAATATTGTAACTAACCCTTTTACAACACACATTTATTCGAGCAGTGAGTGATGCCTCCCTAGTAAAGAAAAAAAAAAAGCACTTGAGCTAGTTTTATGGTCCTTAATTTGACTCGGGGATTTTTTAGTATTTATTGGCTATTTTTTGAAAAATCGCTCACGTTATTGTGTGATTGGAAAATTAGTGGGTCTCTTTGACTTCTCCCTCCTCTCTAACAAATGAAATTAGAAATAGTTGATCTTTGATAACTCAAGTGTTCGGGCCAGTTTACATGCACTTCGATTAATCATTCACTTTAATCATGAAAATAGAAATAATTGATCATGATAACGAAAAACAAACCAAAAAGAGAGCCATTTTCAAAGAATCAAAGTGATGTGAGATGACTAGGTAAACTACTTTTTGCTGATGTTGGAAAGAGGACTCGATGGTCACTCAAAATTAACTAAAATGATACTTCATCAATTTCTTTTGAAAAATGATACATACACTCCTGGGAGCCACTCCCAGCCACACCCTCTCTCACATGGGGTATGGGGCCCAGATGTGGGGACCACACCCCATGTGAGAGAGAGTGTGGCTGGGAGTGCCTCCCAGGGAGTGTATGTATCGCCGTTCATTTCTTTTACCTTTTATCCTTTACAAACTATGACCACATGCATAACCCAAAGGGCTTATCGCTCATGGGGCCACATGACGACATAACCACAAGGGGTTCGGCCAATTGGACATGCGAAAGTAATAAAGTTTGTCGCTCATGAGGCCGCATGTTCAAATCTTACAAAGGCCAAACATTTCAAACCTTGGACCTACTGGAGGATTTACCGAGTCGTTAACTTCAAGACCTCAAACATACTCGAAGTGCACGCACACTGACCCGGACATTCGTTCATAGAAAGAAACTACGACCACAAAACTTACCTACTGGTTGTCATTTCCATAATGGGAATGGTGTGGTAACGTCAGCTATTGAAGTTTTAAGTCCAAAGTCACCAGTCTCGTCCCTTCTGTTTTTAGCCACAACTATTGACTGATAATTATAGTCCCATCTTTTTCTTTGTAGCTCTCAATTTGTTCTTTTCATTCATCAATGATAAATTGTCCACACTCCCACCAACTGACCAATTATTTCTCCAATAATCGGCACTAGTTGCCAAACAATTTGTTTTATTTCCAATTTTTTCTACACCAAGATACTCCTACGAATTTTCAACAATCTCATTTTGCACCTCAAGTTTGAGCTTTCAATTCTCCACCGACCAAAATGAGGTGCACCAAGAAGAAAAATGAGTCAAGCAAATGAGAGAAAGCGACAAACTCTCCACGTTTGTCTACCACTCACTAGTGTACGATAACACGCAAA
The DNA here is from genome assembly GCA_963854785.1 of Vaccinium vitis-idaea. Classification (NCBI taxonomy): domain Eukaryota; kingdom Viridiplantae; phylum Streptophyta; class Magnoliopsida; order Ericales; family Ericaceae; genus Vaccinium; species Vaccinium vitis-idaea. The sequence goes on from OY978217.1 coordinate 5,086,012, forward strand.
TGGGAGTCGTACCCCAACCATGGACTTTCTGAAGACCCTAATTGCCAAGTAAACTATCACTGCGGCATTTCCTAAGGTAACACATTTCTGCTAATATTAGATCGGTACGAATACATATCTTCCCAATACAGAAGGTTATTTTACTAAAATCCATGTCCTGTACTCCTATCCAAGCATCCTACGACGATTTTTTAGGTCACAGCAACCAAACACATGCTCCTGACCTTTCAAGTTTACCCTTTCAAGACAGCAAGATTATGCTAAAAAAGACAGCAAGATTATCTCATCTCAATACAAATTAACATATTCTCTATAACCATAATCCATCCAAAACAAAACAGCATAGCGGGATCAATGAATCTGAACCCCACTTATTAATCCACCCACATACGCCTATCCCTTTAAATGACTTCACCGCCCGTATTGAGAAAGAGAGTGAAGTAAATATGAAGACAAAGAATAAGAAAAAGAGAAAAGTGCCGCCTCTACAAAATACAAAGAGTGTACACATAGGAAGAACCTTCAAAATGCTACCTTCTGTAAATGGATTCCTTCAGCATGCTATAGCTCAATCCAAATAATCAGTTCCCCACGGCAGCATCTCAGGATTTTGAGAAAAACCCTTGCGTCAACGAAGAGAAATCATATTCGCTTCCCTTCTGTGTAACACCAGAAGATGAGATTGGGGATGCTGATGGTGTTTTATTTGTTCCGGTAGATGCCACACCATTAGTAGAAGCATTTTGGCCCATAGTATAAATGCTGCAATGAAGAAAAGGGAAAGGATAAAATTGAATTTTCGATGCAAGTGCACAGGATCTCGGTTTTACATGACCTGTGGTATGGTGTCGGGCTATGAAGCACCGACACTTCTAGAGGTCGCCGTGTCCACGTATCAGACACGGGGACACTCGTGTCCCACGCACGGACACGTATTGGACACGCCATGTGGCGTGTCCCTTAAATTAAATTATTTTTTGGAGGGGGACACTTGGGGGACACGGCATGGACACGCATGTCCCATATATACACACTCTCTCTCTGTGTGTATATGTGTATATATGCATTTAATTTTCATTTCAAGGATATCAGGACATTGCAAATTACTCCTTTTGCTTAAGATGATCTTGAATGACACCATGACCAGCCGATCACAATAAAATTGTTTTCGTATTCTAGATACAATATTGATCCATCAAACATCTGGTTAATAAAGCCATGAGATTGACCCCTGAAAGACTCTGAAAAGTACCTTGTTGATGGAAATGGCGCAGAGCTCCCAACTGGCAGTGTCGATCCCATGTTTCCCATCTGACTCAAAGGCAAAAATAACATGAGTACTCGAACTCAATACAACACGTAATAATGTAGACTTCAAAATATTCTACCTGCTGCATGTATTTCTGTAAATCGTTATTTCCAGCAGCAGGAGTCATCATTCCAGGATACTGGAAACCAACGTTCGGCCAGTTTGGGGTGGGTAAGGTTGTACCATTTGGCCCGGGTTGAGCATTTCCAGAAAAATTTGGCAACACACCACCTGCTTTAACTGCAGCAGCCATAAGAAGGGACTGCTGCTGTGCCAACATAGCAATTTGCTGTTGGTGAATAGCAAATGGCGACACCATATTGGACTGCAAAACATGCATGGAATAAGATTAACTACACCAAATCCCAAAGTTGAAGTACCAGCAAGCAGTAAAGTAATCCAAAAATATTGTCGTTGTTGGTCCATCACTTGTCTATTAACAGAGCATTACGATATCCATTATTAAACACCAACTGTACGTCATATTTTACCACAGAAACAAGACTTCTTCCATTGATAAAGCCAATCAGCAATTTACCTTATCAAAAAGGCTCATAATATCAGTTTTAGCATCTTTTTTAGGCTTTTCTGAGACCGCAGAAACTACAGAAGGGGAGTCTTGAAACAGATCTTCAATACCAGAATTAGAAGGCGTCTTCTTAGCATCTGGTTCGGTCGAGACAGTTTTATCTGCAGCTGATCCTTCAGCAGCCGCTGCAAAGGGTCAAGAGAAGATCAATAAATGCAAGGACACCATGAAAGTAAAAACAATCTTGTTCAAAATGAGGCAAACATAGACATACTTTGGAAACCTGCCCATGCATTATCATCAGCAGAGGCAGCCTCTGAACTATTTTCACTAGGACCATCCATTGAAAGCATGTTGAAAAGATCAGTAGCAAAATCAACTGTCGGGGGAGAGACATCTGGACTAGATTCTACTGCCTGCTTTGCCGGCTCAGTAGACGTAACTATTGGTTCCGACTTCTGGATGATTTGTTGAGACTTTGGCGCTGGAGTAACCTATATGGAAGCCAATTCAGTAAGGCTCACCATTTCAAAGCTTTATGCCGCACATAATGAAGAACTATTGTTACAACATAAACATGCAATGCAAGTATGCAACAAATAAGGAAGACAAACAATGAAAGATAGTATTCTACATACAGGTTCGGGTCCTTTAGGGGGTATAGGTAAACTAATTCTCGTAGCCGGAATGCTCTGCCTCGTACTATGTTCTTGAAAGTTTCTTTTCCTTTCCTCAGATGAATTTTCAGAACTGCTACTGTGGCCATGTCCACTCCTATCCACAGGTATGTGCCGCTGCACAGAAGCCTTGTCTTCCAAAGCTCTAACAGGTGACTTTGTATTGTTGTCTTTAGGAATCCATCTTTTATCTTCATACCTTTATTAAAACAAACAGGAGTTGTCCACTTTAGGCTGAACAGTAATTAGAACAAGATAGCAGTCATTTATTGTGTTTGCCAAGGTGAATGGGATAATAAAAGGTACAAAAACATACTTTGCACGAATGAAATTCTCAATCCCAACTCTATCATAATTAGGTGGTAGCTCTGCTTCCCAATAGCTATTTGACTTCTCATTTCCCATGGCTGCATATGGAAAAATCACTATCAACAACCACCACTTTTCTAAATCTTGAACCAACATCAACCAAAAAGAATTGAGCATGGGTATTCAAGAGAAGCTCACACTGAATAAATGCAACCTGCTCAGGAAGCCATGTGTCCAGGGTAGCAGATCTCACCTGTGAAAGAAACCATCCATAAAGACGCATAATAACTCCTGCTTGGTCAACTATGTTTAGAAATAAACAATTTTACAGCTCTAGAGTTGTACCTAGTTATCAATTTATTTCAACCTGTGGCCCAGCCACCTGAGGGCTTGGAAACTTGCTAACAAAGAACATAACACAAGAAGGCGCTGAAATCTGAAAAAGGGCATTGACAGCCCATCCAGATCTATAGCCACACTGATAGCATGCAGACATATACATCCAAAGGTAACTCAATCACATAACTCGTGGAGATTCACCAAACATAACAGGGGACAATGACATGGCATTGGTAGCTTATCCTTGATGATTAGTTTCAGGAGCAATGGTATCAATAATTCATGCAGACAACCTAAAAATAACTGCAATGGAAAAACTAAATATACCTGCACATTAATCAAATTTGACTTGAACCTGCTACTGCTATCCAAGACTTGGTAAGTTTATGCACGTGATATTGTAAAAATAGGAGTATACATAACAACACATTCAGTATTCTGTAATTTCAGGCAGAAGGTAAGGGAAGCAACAAATAAAGCCGCTGTAGAAACTGTAAGGCATGTTAACACATATAGGTGCGCATCTGCCTTGTACACTGGGATGGACCAAGGCGGGGAGCGTAAAAATTTGGCTCAAGGGTGTTCAGGCCTTTAGCTGAGCACTCCCCAAAACATGAGGTAGCGCCAACATTCCCACATGCAGGTGATTGACTCGGATAAATCAGCTTGATGGCCGATGGGTGATCCCAAGGGGAACAGGGAATAGGAATGAAAATTACATGGTCATTTCCTAGTGGTAGAATGAGTATCCATAATCAAACTTTCTCTACTCTTTCTTCTCTCTTCATTATGCAATATGCATAAAATAATCTCTATACTTGTATGAAATATGTATATCATTGAGGCTAAGATGTATAAACAGTGCAACATTTAAGAGACCCAACGAAAACAAATTCTCAGATGTTATTGAGCATATTCCAGCCCCCTAGAAAACAATGCCAATGCACAAACTATCACCTTCGATATGTGGACTCCAAGACTTCTGTGGATTCCAGAACATTGCATGCATATGAAGATGCCAAGATTAACACTTGCCCACCGCGGACCCCTGCAAAAAAACTGAGTCAATGCCAGGCTCAAAAATCAAGAATAGATAGCAATTATTGTTCAATCAATGGCATGTAGCTACTTTGTAGGTAATGAACAGATACCATTATTTTCTAATCTGGTTTTATCCATATTTATTTTTTGCATAATTTTAACAATTTCATCATTTTTCATAGTTTCCAGAAACATACTTGCATTTGCAGTCAGCGCATTCCCTGTTCTCTGGCAATTTAAGAAGCCCTTCCAGTATCTGAAAATGACCACACAAAAAAAAAAAAAACTGAGTACATTTGATCAATGTACGTAAATGAAAGGGTACAGGCTATGGATAAAGAATGGCAACAATAGAAATTATCTTTCTTAAGTAGGTGGGGCCTTCAATCAGAAGGGCCAAGACCTCCAATATCATATATGCCACGGCCAAAACTGGAATGGAAGAAAAAACCAACAAAAGTAACTACCAAAAAATAAAAAATAAAAAATTTATGCAACAATGACGTAAATATTTCTTTCCTTTTTGTTTCGTTTGCTTTCGATTGATTGTGTAGGCCCTCTAGGAAATAATTTGGAATTTACACAAAAGGACAGTGTTCAAGAGTCAAAAGTACTTGACGAATGCTTCGAATTCAGAACCAGACCACAGTACTGGACCACGGCATCCATAACAGCATATAGCAGGCACCCAAGGGTCCTACATGATCTACACTACCAGCTAAGTTTTTGAGATACTTCATTTATTTATGCTAAGTCCCTCCATTTGCTATACCCACTGAGAGCATCCAAGATGCATTCCATCGTTCAGAAAGAAGTAAAGTGCGACAATTCGAACTACCGGAAAGAGAAACTGAGCATTTAGAGCAGGCAATAGAATCAACAGATGGGCGGAAGCAAGCATAGTAAATAACACAAATAATCCATACCAAATCAACCAAGCAATCCACAGTAAATTACTGCCTTTATTCAATTCTCTTTGCTTGAAGATGTGTCCTCACTTGTCTATTTACCTAGAAGTTAAAGAAATGATCACGTCCCTCCAACTATCAATCCACTAACACAAGCGCTCGAATAATGTCTTAATGTTGTATCAGTATCAAGAAGTGCAATCTGGATCATTAAAATGAACTTTTACAGAATTTGTCTAGTTTATAGATGCAATTCTATTATGTCATATGATTCACAACTGTCGTAATTGTGATTCTCAATATGGTGATAATCATGCAAAGGCTGCAGCAGCAGTAAAGGAATCAGGCACAGGCATAACTTTCTCTCTCAAAAGAAAGGGTTAGAGTCTAAGAGAGAACATGTCCAAAAAACGTTGCACAAATGCCTGCATGACATCAGCTTGAGAGCGCATCAAGAATAGCATGTTCTTCTTCCCCCGTGAAGTTTGCAGCCGAAAGTACTCCAATTCTCTAGTTATCAACTGGATGACGCCCAATTTTAATGAAACGCAAGTCAAGTGAGAACACTTGACCATGTGCTAAACAAATTAATATTTGGTATATACCCAAAGAACGAAATCTTATGGTTTTGCCGTGTAGCTGCAATAACATCAAGCAATTCGCATTTAATTTACAAGCGAAATTGCAAAGGAAGAAAGAAGCTGTCAAACAACCAAGCTCCAACAAAGAAACTCATGCCAGGTATTCAACAAATTAACACATGGAGAGTTCTCAATATCCATTGACTGCAGTCACTGCACACTTCAAATGCACATACATCAAGTGAGCCTTATAAGCAAACAAACCTATACCCCAAGGCTTCCGACAAATTCGAGAACCAAATTGGTGTCCCTCCATTTTAGGGAACAGATAGAATTTTCCAACAGGCAGTAAGTTAGACAAGTGCGGATCACACGAGGTCCAAGATCACCCACACCTACATGAGACGAGGACAGAAGAACTGATCGTTGTCTAATTTTTAATTGGTCTTTGGGCTTCTTTTAGGAATCTAATATGTCATAGAAATCTGATATTTATTTCTATTATGAAAATATATAGTTAGCCTATAAGCTAGGCTTATTATCTTCATTAGATACTTTTGAAATTGAGGAAAAACATTGGCTTCAGTATTAGGGTTTTCTTTTATTTTACCTCTCTTCCTTTCTTGTGCTCATTTACGATGGCCGTCTGGCATCACAGACTCTTAGTACCTAGCCCAGACATGCATCACGCGAGAAAGGGACCAACACCTGTTTGATCTAACACTTCTTCAGACAGTCGCTGTTTCTGACATCAGACCTCATGTCAGAACGCAACTCCATGTTCACAACTAAGAATCCAAAACAATTAACAGCGTTGAAAATGATGAACTTTATTATGAAACCGCTATATCATATGACTCCTTAACTAATTAACAAAATGGGATAGCAGCGTATCTTCTCTTATGACCTAATGGCATCAGCGATGTGACTAGTATGCTAAATTCGAAGGAAATGGAAAATCACAAGAAGTCGCATACTAAAGAAACAGAACTAAAAATTCTTTCTTTTATACAAGTATAATCACAAAGAAAAGCGATAAGGGAATGGCACCAGTATACAGAAAGGCTGAAAAAACATATATATAAAAAAAAAAAAAGGCCTATATACACCCTATACACTTCCATAACTAAACTTCAGCTGTACAAACTCCCAGAATTGGACAAATAGTCCAAACTGGATTACATTCTCTAAACTTGCAGCTATGCTAAATGCTAACAAAAAACTCATTATCCTATACGACGGTCTTTTTATGCAATCATAATGGTGTCACCACTTGGGTATCTCTCTCCAAGGAGCCAAGTCGAAATTAACAGAATCAAGACCCAATCTTTCTCCTTTTGATTTCTGACCTTAAGACCTCGCCAACAATGAAGAAGCTCCACGACACCCTCCGGGAACATGCAAGCAAACCTAAACCCCAAAAGATTCGATAACCAAAGCTCTCAAACAACCAGACATTGAGAAAGAAAATAGGCCACCAATATGGCATCCTGCTTGCACATGCAGCACCAGTTCCAATATTTCCTTCCCATGGTTCAGATTCTCAATACTAAAAAATCTTCCCTAGGGAGGCACACGCCACAAAGAAAGCAACCTTTGCCCAAACACACCCCACAAAGAAAGCTACCTTTGCCCTACACAGCACACAAACAGCCTTCCCAAAAAGCAAGGGTTAGATTGAATCCTCAACGAACCATTAGGCAGACCAATAATCCCTCTATATTGCAAACACTTTTATTTTCTGAGTTTCCACAAACCTAAATATCCCAGCCCAAGTGGTCCTCATCTCTCATTTGTAATAATTCTTCACTTAATTACCCTTATCAACTGCAAAAATACATGTAACATAAATCTAAAAAGAAAAAAGAAACCATTTTGATTTCACCGCTTGTTCTCGATCATTCAAAGAAAAAAACAGCTGTTCACCAATTCTAATAAAATTTCCCAAAAACCCTTCCTAAAATAATTCAAGCGAGCACCTCGAGAAATCCTGGGACCAATCCCATCGTTCAGGGGCCCAATTAAAGCCGGGGTAAAGCCCCATATGACCAGCCCAAAAGGCCCCATTAGATCCAGCAAAATTTTAAAATCTGGTAAGCTACATCTTTTATCCTTCTGTAGCTTTAGACGTAAAAATCTGATCGGATCATGGATTTACAACCACTACATAGCGGGAGAATAAATGAACAAAATTTTGAACCTAACTTGCACTAAACACATCCCAATTTGAAATCCCACTTATCTACACCTGACCCATACCTCTATTTCGAACTTACTTTCGAAAACCTAAATTAACAACCAATCAGGAGATCCCTCACAAGGACATCGGATCAGCGAATACCCAAGTGAAAAAAAAAAGGTAAATTCGAGCACCGACCAATCAATCGATTAAAACCTAAGATAAGGTCCGATAAAAACAGATCAAATATACGAAAGACGTAATCATCAAAATTTGAAGAAATAACGTGTTGATAGGAGTTAAAGGTGGAACCTTTCTGTGTTTGGCATTGAGCTCTTTGGAAACGCTAGCCTTCTCGTTCATGGTTATTGATGCGCCCACCGAATTCAATCGATATCCCAAATTGGAAATCTCTTCACAGAGAGAGAGAGAGAGAGAGAGAGGACGATGAAACAATGGAAAATGCTGTTCTCTCTCCTCCCTCTCTGTCTGAACCGTTCGATTGTGTGACGAACGTATCTGTGGAGAGAGAGAGAGAGAGAAGGGGTTCAGAAGGATATTGCTTCTTCTTGACTTTTTTGGCTCTCCTCTTCTCTTGGGGTCCCAAAAACAACGAAAACTTTTGAAAGGGGTCCACGCGTAAATTTGGAGTTCAATTGGGAGATTGAACTTGGCTTACGTATACATTTGGTCCTCAAGGTATGCTCAGAGTGTCATTTTAGTCCTAAATGATCCAGAAAGTATCATTTTGGTCTCTCATGTTTAACACATATGCTTAAATTATCCCCATAGGTAGTACCACCATTCAAACCGTTTTGTCACAAAATGTTCATAACGCATAATAACTCGTTAGAAATGCTCATAAAATAATTGGCTAATTTGTGTATTAATAATACCGATAGCCAATTTCGTCCAAAGGACCGTCTAACACATTGGCATTTTATAAAATGCTTTTCAGTCAGTTAGTGAAAACTATCACTAATTTCCCTCTAACCCCGCTAATGTAATAATATAGGCAAAACAAAATGAAAACTACCACAAAATTTACTCCTCGTATTTAATTGATAATTTCATTAGCTACGATTCACTCACCATTAACACGTAGTATATACTTGGTTTCCTTCTTCCTCCTCCTCTTTCTTCACGTTCTTTGAATTATTCTTTTAGGGATCATCATTTGTAATTGTCTATATTAACTATGTTTCACTCAACATTTTATACAACATCGAAACGTCGCATTACATTATCTATCAAGATTGATTTGACACTATATTCCTTGCATTAAGTATTGTACTCCTCTAATTGCAAGTATCTGTTTGTCTTAAGAAAAAGTTACTGCGTGTGACATTTAGCATCATTGGATCAATGGCCGCGAACATTTTAATTAATTATGAGGCATTAATATGTTTACTTTTTCATAAGATTCTTGATTCTCGGACTATAAGTACCGTTGATTGTGTGAGCACAATCTCACAATGGTTTATGCATTTTTTATGTACACCAAGTTTTTATTTGGCATTATGTATACAAAGATAAAAACTTTGGACATACAAAGGCTGTTTATTATCTTCGTAAAGAAAATAAGCATATCATCTTCAAGCTGTCATTGGTTGCAGCTCTGTACAATTTGTGGATGGAGTTTCAAGGGCTAGCAGCTAGGAGAATTAGTTGCAGAGCTGAAGCTGAGATCAGGGCTTGCAATGCAATTGTATTGACTCCTGACTGACGAAGAAGACAGATGAAAATATGCACTGATCAATGTTTCAGGATCTTTCACAAAGCATTTGTGTAGACTGGATGGGCCAGCACGCATGCTGTCCCACGCCCCCCGCTTCTCTAAAAGTGGAACCAAAACACAAAAGAACGAAACCCACTTTTGGATGTTGTTATAGCTAGTTGAAATGACAATGTTAGTCCAATGTTAATGTGGTTAGTACACTCTACGCACATGCAAAACCAATTACTATAACATTCGATGTTCAATTGTAAAGCTTGAAGAAAATGTGCATTCTATAATTTTCTCGTATGCGTTAGATTAGTGACCATTGGAATTAATTGATTACAAGGTATTCATTGTTCATATTATTTCCTTAAGTGATCTTAGTTTTTGAATTATTACCGTTGACAATTCAAAATTAATCCATCAATGGTCATTGAATTTCTCTATGTAAGTTTGCTTCATTTTGTATTTTATAAATTCAAACTTCTTGTTACATTCTTCATTAATTAAAGGGCAATGAAGTTTTTGAATTATTACCGTTGACAATTCAAAATTAATCCATCAATGGTCATTGAATTTCTCTATCTAAGTTTGCTTCATTCTGTATTTTATAAATTGAAACTTCTTGTTACATTCTTCATTAATTAAAGGGCAATGACAGTCCAATTGTTAACAATCTCTTATTAGATGTTCAATGGCAAAGTTTGAACAAAATGCGTTTTCTATTAATTTCTCGCAACCGTTAAATTTGTGACTGTAGGAATAAATTGATTAAGAGGCATTCATTGTTCATATTATTTCCTTACACGATACTATTTGTTTTTTAATTATACCATTGAAATTTCGAAATTAATCTGTCAACAGACATTGAATTTCTCTCTATATATAGTGTGCTTCATTCTGCATTTTATTCAAAGATTTATACTTTTAATACATTCTTCATTCTGCATTTTATTCAAAGTTTCTGCATTTACTACGATTTAAGATTTTGTACCTCATTTTTCTTTATATAAAGTTTGCTTTATTCTGTATTTTATACATTGAAACTTTTGATTAAATTCTCCATTTAAATGATAATGACATTCCAATGGTTAATATGGTTAGCAAGTGAGTAACCAATTACTATCTCATTAGATGTTCAATTGCAAAGTTTGAACAAAATGCAATTTCTATGATTTTCTCGTTGTCATTAGATTAGTGACTGTTGGAATAAATTAATTAAGAGGCATTCATTGGTCATATTATTTTCTTACGTGATATTAGTTTGTGAATTATTGTCATTGACAATTCAAAAGTAAAGTTTGCTTCATTTTGTATTTTATAAATTGAAACTCTTGATTACATTCTTCGTTTGATTGACAATGACAGTCCAATGATTAATGTGGTTAGCACGTGCCTAGCTCGTGCGTAACACGTGCAAAACAAATACTATCACATTAGGATGTTCATTTGTAAATGCGTTTTCTAGATTTTGTCTAGATTTTGTCATAGCCGTTAAATTAGTAATTGTTGGAATAAATTGATTAAGAGGCATTCATATTATTTCCTTATGATAATAGTTTTTGAATTATTACCGTTGGTAATTCAAAATTAATCTTTCAACGGTCATTAGATTTCTCTATATATAGTGTGCTTTATTCTGTGTTTCATACAAACATTGATACTTGTAATTACATTCTTCATTTCTGCCAGACACAGTCGGTCGTTGAGTAAGTGCAGTAGCTACATAATATAGTTGAATTTTTTTCTTTTTTCTTATGTGTAGTAGCTAAAATAAACCACATATTCTGAAGTACGATTTATGATTTTGTAATTCATTTTTCTTTATATAAAGTTTGCTTCATTCTGTATTTTATACATTGAAACGTCTGATTACATTCTAAATTCGAATGATAATGACAGTTCAATGGTTAGCACTTGCGTAGCCAGTATTATCTTATTAGACATTCAATTGCAAAACTTGAAAAAATTCATTTTCTATGATTTTCTTGTTGCCATTAGATTAGTGACTATTGGAATAAATTGATTAAGAGGCATTCATTGTTCATATTATTTCCTTACATGATATTAGTTTTTGAATTATTACCATTGACAATTCAAAATAAATCCTTTAACGGTCATTAAAAATTTATCTATATATAGTGTGCTTTATTTTGTATTTTATACACACATTGATACTTCTAATTACATTCTTCATTTAAAAGATTCTACCAGACGCAGCCGGTCTTTGAGTAAGTACAATAGCTGCATAATATAGTTGAAAAGTACTCTTTTTTCTTATGTGTAATAGCCAAATGAACTACATATTCTGAAGTACGATTTAAGATTTTTTACTTCATTTTTCTCTAGATAAAGTTGCTTCATTTTGTATTCTATAATTGAAACTTCTTATTGCATTCTCCATATGTTTAAATGATAATGACAGTCCAATGGTGGTTAGCACATCCGTAGCCAATTACTATCTTCTTATTTTTAGATGTTCAATCGCAAAGCTTGAACAAATTGCAATTTTTGTGATTTTTCTCGTAGCCATTAGAGATTAGTGACTGTTAAAATAAATTGATTAAGTGACATTCATTGTTCATATTATTTTCTTGCATGATATTATTTTTTGAATTATTATCATTGACAATTCAAAATAAATCTGTCCACGTCATTGAATTTATCTATATAAAGTGTGCTTCATTCTATATTTTTTATACATTGAAACTTACAGTGTTCGTTTAAATGTCAATGACAGTGAATGATTAATGTGGGTAGCACGTGCGTAGCACGTGCAAAAAACAATTTTTATCACATTAGATGTTCAATTGTAAAGTTTGAACAAAATACGTTTTCTAGATTTTCTCGTAGCTGTTAGATTAGTGACTGTTGGAATAAATAGATTAAGAGGCGTTCATATTATTTCCTTACGTTATAGTAGTTTTTGAATTATTTCCGTTGACAATTCAAAATTAATCTTTCAACAGTCATTAAATTTCTCTCTCTATATATAGCGTGCTTCATTATGTATTCTATACAATCATTGATATTTCTATTTACATTCTCCATTTAAAAGATTCTGCGAGACGCACCCTATCCTTGAGTAAGTTTAGTAGTTGCATACTATTGTTCAAAAGTACTCTTTTTTCTTATGTGCAATAGCTAAAATGTACCTCATATTTTTAAATACGATTTAAAATTTTGTATCTCATTTTATGTGTTGTCAACTTGTCACATATCTAATGCCTCTCAAGTGCGGTTTGAATCTTAATGGCATTCATTGTTTTTTTCACTTACTACCTTGAGGATTTTTGTTTTCTTGGTTTGATATGCATTCATGCTAGTTGGCTTTTCTTTATAGGGTTATTTTCCTATGGTTGTGAATCTACACTAAACACCTCATTATATAAAGTTGTGGTTACCTTGCACTCTTGCAGTAATGTCTTAGGAGATGTGAATGATATAATTGAATACCCAATTCGCATTTCTGTTAGAATCTAATGTGTCTTCTTTGCTTCTTTATCCAATCTCAAAGGCCACCGTTGTCGGTATTCTTTCGGAGCACGAAGCTACCAAGTAGAGAAATGGAGATGGTTGTTCACAGCCTAAGTGCAACACTGTTTAATGAGGAAGAATTAAGAGGCATTGTTAACATTGAAAGAGGACCGAACCATATCGAAGTCTTGTGTGTAATTAAGACTGGAGACCATGGGGAACCTGCTGGGAAGCTGAAGATACTCCCGAATGGAACGCTGGAGATCAAGTGTGAATGTGCTTCCAATTGTCGTAAAGGCAAGTTTATATCTGTCGTTCTTAATCATTCTACTTTGCTTCTTATAGTGGTCATGACTCTTATCGGGTTTGTTTGCTCAAATAAGTAATATAAGATTCGCAATAAAATCTTTTACAATGTTTATTACTTAGCTAGTTCAATTGTCATTCTTAATCATTCTGCTTTGCTTCTTATAGTGGTTATGACTCTTATAGGTTTTGTTTGCTCAAAATAAGTAATATAAGATTCGCAATAAATTCTTTTATAACGTTTATTACTTAACTAGTTCAATTAACAAGTAGATAATTTGTTTTTGAATAAACAAAATGTAAATAAAAAAATAAAATCATTTATTTACAATAGAATCTTTGGAAATTACATCTTAGCTAGTTCAATTAACAGGTAGATAATTTTTTTTTTATTTATCACCAAGTTTAGTAAATTTCAAAAGATGCAATCCTATTTATTGACCATATATGGCATGTTGGTTGTTGGCATCCCAATAGTTGCATACTTGCATGCGTTCTATTCTGTTAACACGTGCATATAATTTTTTTTTTTTTAAATTAACACGTGGTGCCTAGTATTCATCTCGGCCATTGAAGTGTGTTTGTGTGTATTTCAAAACGCCAACATTTATGTACTACTAGAGCTTTCAATAATTACTCGTTTGACTAACAGACTGAAATTATGTTCGGTAATACTATCCAAAAAAAAAAATTTGTGAACACTGAACACTTGCATGATTTAAATTCAGATAAGTTGTCACCTAAAGAGTTTCTCAAACATAACGAGAGGAAACGGATAAGCACTTGGAAGAAGCAAATCTGTGTAATGACCGAGGAAGACAAGAGAGTTCCTTTGCTAGATACACCTCTGCTGAAGTACTATTACAAAGAGCATCCAGAGGAGGTGCCAACCCTCCGGTCAACGAAAGCTATTCATCGCGACGAGTTCATTCGCTGCTCCCAATGCGGGAAAGAGCGTCGTTTTCACCTCAGAACACCGGCGGAGTGTCGTGCATTCCACGACGCTTTGGCCAAAGTTAACTGGACGTGTTCTGATTATCCATGCAAAATGTAAACTCTTTCTTCCCATTCCCTATGGTTCAGAGCAGAATTAATTTCTATCCAAGTGTAACTTTACGACAAAAAATTGAACGCTTTTTGTTTCAGGAAAACTTGCCAAGATCCGGAGGAGAGAAAAAGTCGTAAGCTTGGTCGCGGATGCCCTAGGTCTCCTAGATCTCCTAGATGCCCTGGTTGCATGTTATGCGTTTGCGTTGGATGTGTCAAGTGCAGGTTCAAAGGTTGCCCCTGCCGCACTTGTGTTGATTTCATGGAGAACATTTGGCGATGACTTCATAATCAAGCTTGCCCGGCCATTTGGTTATAGAAAAAAAGAATTATATCCTTGTATTTCCATTCTATTTTTTCTTGTCTAATAAATGAGTCAGTATTTGGTATTCATGCCGAAAACTTCCAACTTAGTGAAATTCAATAGATAGTTTTCGAGGCATTCGATGAAATGAAGTGCCGACATGTCAATGTCTTTTCTGGTATTTCATATTCATCTGCTGCAATATCGCCAACCGCCTTACCGTTAATCAGAGTCTAAGTCTCCACCTTAGAAGTTAGTTGAAAACCTATTTTGTGGCAAGAAAAGCCAAGATAATTGAGGCGTCCCCCATCGCTCAATTTCCAGCCCAAATTGGTGCAGGGACTCATCCAGATCCACCACCTTCTCCTTCTGATAGCCTATGGCTAATAAAAAATTTATACCTCAAAGTAAGAAAATACTAAGAAAAATGAAAATGGGTAGTTAGACACTTAGACGAACAGGAACCAAATTCGAAGAAAAAACAGTACCAAAGCTACTATCTCCTTCAATCACTTCGACGTCTTTCACAAAGTTTGGTATAGTTATCGGAAGGACAAACCTTAAGTCTTTTGTCAAAGCGTTCCAAACGGGTTGCAACTTCAACCATCAAGCCATTTAAAACGGTTTACGTTGAGTCTGTTTTCCCGAATTCTAGAAATCAGCTACCGAAAACTGTTTCAACTTGGTTCCAGCTCCCTTGCAATTTTTGAGTTAATATCTTCAATCAGAAGTCAAAGAACACAGCTCATCTTGAAAGCTTTCCACCATACTAGCTTACCCTGAGTGAACACTGTTTCTCTTATTCCGACTAGCTTCTTCAGTAACATCCAGCTGCCAAAATCGAAAGATCCTACATTTAAGGGATTTTCTACCCAACCCGTATCGATTTTGTCAAAATGACTCCTAAGGTTGTTGGATAATCGAATCCAGGTCGGGCTTCTGATCCCACGTTGTCAAGAAGCCGTAATGCTTTATTACACCTACACCTATCAGGAGGCATACTCAGCTCATGTTTCATTTTTATACGGTAATACTTCAATAAAAACACAAGCAAATACTAAACTCCCAGAAATAAGAGAGTCGTAGATGAAATATGCAACATTTTGATGTGCCCGTCTTTTTCGTATATAGGCATAGTTCTTCCCCTTTTTAAAAGTTTGAAAAGACAACGATAACTCTGTGTATGGATCACCAATAGTCTAACCAACAGCTGATTTTTGTTTGTATTAATAATGATCATTATAGACGTCAACAGTAGCCTAAATTGTGCTGGGAAGGACCTGTACAAGATAATTATCACTGCAAATTTTCATTGTTGATCTACTAAATGAGTTCTGCTAGTTGTATTACTAAGCTGGATTATCCCGTTAGAACTCTACGTTGAGCCCGATGTGGCTTTCCTGTAAACAGGGGAGTAACTCAACAGAGGAGAGTGCTAAACTCAAGAATTTCCCACCAAATGGCTCCACCTAAGGTTGCACTTGGATCTTGAATTTCTAAAACAATTTACACCGCAAAAAGACCAAGGCACGGAGAAGCTACTCGAAACTCTACCAAAATATTCCCTATTTCCAGTGGTCACCCATTTCTCTTCTTTTTCCCCAGAAAACCCACAAATTCAAGATACAAACGCACCTAAGTCAAATTGACAGATCAAATGGGATCTTGTAGATCGTGACAACAGTTCACAAGAATATTTACTTGGGCAGAATGTCGACGTAATCACGGGTTAATTCTTTAATGCATTAGCTGGAGACGAGCATTCAAATGGAAGCAAGAACCAAATTTTCCTAGAACAAGTTCACATGGGTCTACCGGGACATTAGGCGGAGAGAGAGAGAGAGAGAAGATGACAAATATAAACTTGTATCAAAAGCCTCAAAATTTCTCTTAAGAAAATGTGGTGCCTCAAAACCCATGCAGTGCCTGTCTTTTGTGTGCTGGCATCGTGGTTGGCGGTGTTTGACTTCACTTGGGTCGACTCGTACCACGGACCAGTTAATATTTGATCACTAATCAGCACGTTTAAGGGATAGAATGTAAACTGACATTTGATTAAACAAGATTACTACTCCCAAAGCATTGACCTTGGAATAAAAACCAAGCAAATCATTCAAGAGATCCAACTAAGCCCCATGTCCTTAGAATCTTAGCCCACAAATGATTAATCTAAAGAAAATAACAGAACAGACGCTTAGGACAAAACCCACTTGAGATAACCTATAAAAAGCAGCAGAAACATAGTGTTTTACACCATCTCCTTGTTAATCTCCCTTGAGAAGTCATGAAGATCTCAAGCAACGTAAATTGCTTCTTGATCATTCTGCTTCTCTTTGTATCCGGCGCAGTACAAATCAAGGCAGATTATACTACCTGCTTGAGTTACAATAGCCCATGCGCTTACCAGCAGATTTCGTGCCCATTGGAATGCCCGAGTACAACCCCGTATGACCCATCCGCTAAAGTTTGCTATGTCAACTGCGATTCACCTACGTGCACAGCTGAGTGCAAAAGTAAGATATCTACTACACATGCAGTGTCTGATTGTTATTTTGTGTTCTTCCAACAATCGTTGCATACCCGTAATTTTGAGTAAAATCTAACACCGTTATGTTTTTTTGTCTTATCAGGTAGGAAACCAAATTGCAATACCCCTGGAGCAGCGTGCTTGGACCCGCGGTTCGTTGGTGCAGATGGCACTGTTTTCTACTTCCATGGGAAAAGGAACGAGCATTTCAGCTTGGTTTCAGATCTCAATCTCCAAATCAACGCTCGCTTCATTGGCCTAAGGCCAGCGGGAAGACCTAGGGACTCCACATGGATTCAAGCACTAGGAATCCTTTTCGGCTCTCACAGTTTCTCTGTTGAGGCTAACAAAGCGGCAACATGGGAAGACGAAATCGACCACCTAAAATTCTCATACAATGGAAAAGAGATAGTCATACCCGAAACCTACCCGTCTTTGTGGGTATCCACACAAAATGACCTAAAAGTAGAAAGGACAGCAAGGAAAAACAGCGTTTTAGTTACTTTACCAGAAGTTGCAGAAATTGCAGTCAATGTTGTGCCAGTGACTAAGGAAGATGACAAAATCCATAACTACCAAATACCTTCAGATGACTGCTTTGCTCACTTAGAGGTGCAGTTCAAATTCTACAGCCTTTCCACTAAGGTTGAAGGTGTGCTTGGCCGTACTTACCAGCCAGATTTCAAGAATCCGGCAAAGCCTGGTGTCGCAATGCCTGTGGTAGGAGGTGAAAACAAATATAGGACCACATCGCTTCTATCTGCAGATTGTGGTTCTTGTCTGTTTTCAACAGTTGGGGTTCCCAACAAGGATGAATTGCCGGTCATGGATTTTGGCATGCTAGATTGCACCGGAGGGGCTAGCAATGGCAATGGAATCGTTTGCAGGAAATGAGTGCCTATTTCGTTATATTTTCCATGAATTTTGGGAGTTTCTTCTTGATAAGTTATTGAAGGTTTCTTTGTAGAGTCTAAGGAGTGATGTGTCTTATGTGTTATCCATGAGTGATGCAATTTCAATTGTGTTGGAAGCTGCAATAATATATCGTGTGATGCTTTGCATGGTTGATCAATAAATGTACAATTTTCAAGATCTGAGTCTGGTTTCAACATCTGAGACTGGTTTTCCAAGTTGATAATGATATAATTAACCGCAGCATAAGAATTTTGCGGTACTCAACTAAGTAGAAGAACCAGAAAATTTTCATTCTCAGTATGTTGTCCAAAAGATTAGGTTTGAGGCTAGGGTAAAGGCTTCGCAATTCTCTTCTGTACCTTGTAGTTGCAGATGATTACTAAAATAAAAAACAAGTTCATGCTCGGAATATTAAGAACGAGCAGAAGAGAAACTACTAAGATGAAGTTCATGCTCGGAATATTAAGAACGAGCAGAAAAGAAACTACTAAGATGTAAAACCATAATGAGAACATTTGAAGAATAGAAGACACTGAATTGGTGACCAAAACCATGTTGTCGTACCTTAACTTCCCGAAAGCTTAGGAATCCAAATTTTCGACATGCCTTGTACAAGAGAAAATACTTTCTTGCGAAAACTTTAAGCACTACCCTATTTAAGGCTTCTGGGTATTTTTCAGGCATTCTCAAAATCTTCTTCCGTGAGATTTTATCTTGATATTACTCATCCAATGGCCGAGATCACTAGCATCTGGACATTTACTACTCATTTTCCATGTGGATTCAGAAGCTGTGAGAAAACAGCAGTACTTCACCAGCATCTTCTGCATCATCATCAGTGCAAGAAGTGAACCAATCAACCAAAACTAACAATATTATCGAATGGCTCAAGTGGAGTCGATGGAATGACTGGGATATGATTGGTACTATTATCTTCAGGTTCCCTGAGAGCTGATGATCCTGAATCAGAAGAGCATAATCTAGTTTCAAAGCACATCCCCCATCGACGGCCTGTCCACTCTGACCAAAAAGAACTTCCCTGCCGTCCAAATTTCTCAAGGTTAGCCGAATTTACCTTCCCCACCAGATTTTGGTCCTTGATTGATCCAACATCCCTTTCTTCATCGCCCATTCTGCGATATTAACTTGCTCCTTGGGAGCAAAGGGTTCAAAGCCAGTCTAGTGCATAAAACTTCCGTTAATACCATCCCAAATAGAATAAACACCCGATTTCTCAATAAGCTGTTGCCTTCCTAAGTACTCTGGATGACTGGATCAATGTACCCAAAACTACACCCAACTGCTGTACTCACATGGGTCTGGTCAAAACTCAAAACCAGGCCTGTTTTAGGGAGTTAAAAAAACGGGCTACGTTGGCTACAAAATTCTCATGCAAGAGGATGTTTGTCATCACTGCGAATAACACTCTGAGCTCTCCTGTGTATAGAGAGTAAAAATCACAATGCAATCAGGGTCCACATTGTACTGAAACCGCCCTCTTAAACAATCAAATCTCTCTTACACAGCTTCACATGGGTCTACCGTGACATGAGGCCTGGAGAGAGAGAGAGAGAGAGAGAGAGAGTATGACAACAATAGTATTTTATCATGCCTCAAATTTTCCAAGAAACATCAAGAAATGTGGTGCCTCAAAACCTTAGTTGCACAAAGCGGGAGCGGATGATCATAAAAGTGTGGGACCGTCGGGAGCATTTAAGACAAATTATTCAAATTATAAATATTTAAATTATATATTTAAATGTCAAAAAGAAAATATCATTCTACCACTTAGAGTTGCAAAACATAAAAAATGCCCATAAAATAAGAGAAATTTTGATTTCCACTTTTAAAGTTATTTTTTGTCATCTACTATACATAACACTATGCACATAGATATATGTTTTGTACGTATAAATAGACAATGAAGTCTAGCCTATATATGTGTCGCCGCGGATCGCCATCGGCGGTCTGTACATATTCTAGCCTATTACATTCACATTTTTTTGCATAAGTTCCCGTATAGGTTAGCTCCTGTCATCATTGGAAAGACGCGGAAGCGTTTCCTTTGAGATTCCTCCTCAAGTTCCCTGCAAATAAGCTCAAAACCCACGTCGTGCTTTTTTTTCCCTGGGGTAATGGTTGGAGGTGTTTGACTTCACTTGGGGGTCTACTCTTATCACAGACCAGCTCTACTCTTATCACAGACCAGCTAAAATATGATCACTAATCAACACGCCTAATAGATTATCAACTGGCAATTGCTTGAACGCGGTTACGATCCCCAAAGCATTGACCTTGGATTAAAACCAAGCAAGCATTCAAGTGATCCAACTAAGCCCCATGTTCTTAATTAGTTCACTATTAATTAATCTGAACATAACCATGTGCTTAGCAAAAAACCCAATGGAGATAGCCTATAAAAACCAACAAAAAGAAAGGGTTTTGACGCCTTCTCCTAATTTATCTCCATTGAGGAGTCATGAAGATCTTAAGCAACAATTGCTTTCTGATCATTCTGCTTCTCTTTGTATCCGGTGCAGCACAAATCAAGGCAGACTATACTACCTGCATGAATCACAACAGCCCATGCTTTCTCAAGAAGCTTCCGTGCCCGTTGGAATGCCCGACTCCATATCCGTATGACCCACACGCTAAAGTTTGCTATGTCAACTGTGCTTCAAGTATTTGCCAAGCAGAGTGCAAAAGTAAGATATTTTCACTATCTAGGCAGTCTCTGGTATTTGCTTTGCGTTCATTTCACATAAATCTTTTCTAGCCCTTGATTGTGTGTAAAAACTAACACCGCTTTGTTCTATCAATTCCAGATAAGAAACCAAACTGCAACACCCCTGGAGCAGCGTGCTTGGACCCACGGTTCATTGGCGCGGATGGCACTGTTTTCTACTTCCATGGGAAAAGGAACGAGCATTTCAGCTTGGTTTCAGATCTCAATCTCCAAATCAACGCTCGCTTCATCGGCCTAAGGCCAGCGGGTCGACCTAGGGACTCCACCTGGATTCAAGCACTAGGAATCCTTTTCGGCTCTCACAGTTTCTCTGTTGAGGCTAACAAAGCAGCAATATGGGAAGATGAGATCGACCACCTAAAATTCTCATACAATGGTAAAGAGCTAGTCATACCCGAAACCTACTCATCTTTGTGGGTATCCGCACAAAACGACATAAAAGTAGAAAGGACAGCGAGGAAAAACAGCGTTTTAGTTACTTTACCAGAAGTTGCAGAAATTTCAGTCAATGTGGTGCCCGTGACTAAAGAAGACGATAGAATCCATAACTACCAGATACCTTCGGATGACTGCTTTGCTCACTTGGAGGTGCAGTTCAAATTCTACAGCCTTTCCACAAAGGTTGAAGGTGTGCTTGGACGGACTTACCAGCCAGATTTCAAGAATCCGGCAAAGCCAGGTGTCGTGATGCCGGTGGTAGGAGGTGAAAACAACTATAGGACCGCATCGCTTCTATCTGCAGATTGTAGTTCTTGTGTGTTTTCTACGGTAGGGGTTCCCAACAAGGATGAATCACCGGTTATGGATTTTGGCATGCTAGATTGCACTGGTGGTGCTAGCAATGGGAATGGAATCGTTTGCAGGAAATGAGTGGCCTACTTCGTTATCTTCTCCCGGAATTTCGGGAGTTTTTTCTTAATATTATTTGTTGAATGCTGCTTTGTAAGGACAAAGGAGTGGTGTTCCATATGTTTTACCATTGATTGCTACAATTTTTCAATTGTGTTGAAAGTGGGAATAATGAAACTTTTAATTTATTTATTTTTTCGCATCGGCAATCAATATACGAGTGAATTTCAGGATCTGAATCTGGTTTTCCACCAACTGCCAAAGAACTCATGGTACAAAAATAATCAGACAGCTTACAAATTTCACAGTACTCAACTAATTAGAAGAAGCAGAAGAATTTCACGCTCAGAAATATTAAGAACAAGAAGAATAGAAACTGCTAAGATGCAAAACCGCAATGAGAAAAATCAGAAGAATGGAAGATGACAGTGAAACTGAAACAGTGACCAAAACCATGTTCTCATGTGTTAACTTTCCCAAAAGCTTAGGAACCCACATTTCCTGCATACCCTTATACAAGAGAACATACTTTCTTGCAAAAGCCTTCAGCACTACCCTAAATAAAGGTTTCCTGGTATTTTTCAGGCATTCTAACATGTTTTTCTTTAGGGAGAATTTATCTTGATTTCGTCTCATAACTCCTCGTCAATGGAAGGCAGCATAATAGTATCTTTCCATCCAAAAAGAAGACCATACCAAGATAACATGCAGCTCTAACCCTCAAACCCTAAGACCAAAAAAGGGGGGGATTCCTTATTTTCAGTCTTTTTCTTCTCAAACAATTGCTCAAGAAAGATGATCCGCAACAGTTTTGGAGAATTGTACGCATAACATGAATGAGCAAAGTTAACAATCAAATTATGTCAAATCAAGACAAAATTACAATCTCTGTTAATTTACGCACAGCATTTGATGGATTCAGTGGCTCCTACTAATGTGCTACCGTACATCCCAGATTGCAGAAAAATTTATGTATAAACCCAGAACAAACACAAGCAGAAACATAAGTAATAACATTCCCATACTCGAGAGATGTCCATTAACTCCTGAGCCTGGGAAAAACAAATCTCTACTCATCCAATGGCTGATATCACAAGCATCTGGAACGACTCATGTTCCATGTGGATTACCCAGCTGGGAGAAAACAGCACTTGTAGCATCATCTTCCGCATCACCATCAGTTCAAGAAGTCGCCCCATCAATCATACTGACACTATAATCAAATGGCTCAAGAGATGGAACGACTGTAATATGATACATAATTTAGTCAAGTGATGTAGTTAAAACAGATACAAGCAACAATAAAATTTAAGTGTAATTCCAGGCGGAAGGTTAAAGAAGCAACACATAAACCCATAGTATAAACTGCAAGGCACGTCAACACATACAGGTGCGTATCTGCATTCTACAATAGGATGGGCCACCGCGTAGAGAAAAAAATGGCTAAAGGGTATTCAGGCCTTTAGATGAGCACTATCTTCAACACGTGATAGGGCCACCACTCCACACGCATGTGATTGAGAGGGATAAATCCCAACCATGTATATGGCTGACTCCAAAGGGGAATGGGAATGGAAAATAAAAATCATACATTGACACTTCTCTATTGGTAGTATGAGTATCCCTAAGCATAGACTTTTTATTTCTTTATTATCCATAGAAGTACGCCATTAGGGCTAACTGCTAAGATATAAAAACGGTGCAACTTTTAAGGGACCCAACAAACAGATAAATTTCCCAATGTTATTGAGCATATTCCAGTCTACTATAAAAGGACACCAATGCACAAACTTTTGTGCACCTTTGATATGCGGACTCCGATACTTCAGTGGATACCAGACATTGCATGCATATGAAGATGCCCAGATTAACTCTAGCCCACCGTGGACCCCTGCATGAAAAACAAAACAATGCCAGATTCAAAAATCAAAATAGACAGGAACTACTTTCATCAATAGCTTGTTGCTTCTTCATGGGTAATGAATTCATAGCATCATTTTATCAATCCAGTTCTATGCACCTTTAGTTTTTGCATAATGTTATTACCGATTTCATCATTTTCCATATTTTCCAGAAACATGCTTGCATTTGTAGTCAGCAAATTCCCTTCCCAGTATATGTAAATGGAGGGAGAAAAAAAAGGTACATTTGATCAATGTACATAAATGAAAGGGTACATGCTACAGAGAAAGAATGGCAACAATAAAAATTATCTTTCTCAAAGGAGGTGTGGCAATCAATCAGAAGGGCCAAGGCCTCCAATATTATGTATCCAAAGGCCAAAACTCGCATGAGAAAATAATAACAGCAAAAGGTAAATGTCAGAGAAAACCCAATAAAAAATGTTTTCAACAACCAAATGCAACTACAACGAAAACCTTTCATTCCCTTTTGTTTCATTTTCTTTCCATTGTTTGCATAGGCCCTCTAGGAAGTGGTTACGAATATTTAGAAAAGGGGCCCTATTAGCTGACGCCTGACGGTGAGATTGGTCCTAGGATCAGTCGAGGTGTTTGCAAGAGGGCTCGTGGCCCTGACCCCGCTTATAAAAAAAAATTGTCACCATCTCCTTTGATCACTTCCACTTCTTTCATCGTTTCACAGACATTTGGATTCATTGTCAGAAGGAAATATTATAGGTCTTTTTTTCATTCTTTTCTTTTTTTTAACCATTACCTTCACTTTTGTCTATACCTTTGCCATGGCTCTCCAAAGCAAACCCTTCAATTCAAAGATGGCAGAATTCTCGGATTGTTTGGATTGAAGTTTTAAAGAAGATAGGGGAATGAAAGGGTCAGTAAAACCATTTTTAGTTCAAAGGAAATGTATCTAAACTCATTGCACTGATCGGTGCATTCAAAACACATGTCAAAACCATCTCCTCTCCTTAACCTATACCAAATTTAATTTTTACTCAAAGGGGCCTCAGATTTTGTAAAGCTTCTTCCTCTCAAATTTACAATCATGCCATCAATTAAGCCTTTACCCAAATTTGGGCCTAGATTTGAGTTTGTCATTGCTTCATACCAAATGAAGCTTTTAGTCTTTTACTCAAAATTGGATAAATGTTAACAGAGGAAATAGAACAAAACTTGGGCAAATGCCCAGTTTGGTAGAAAACAACTTTACCACTGTTGTAGCGCCTTCAAATGCCACAACCAGCGATAGGGTTGCAAGTTGCAACCTCAACCATCAAAGCCCTTCAAAACCATTTGCATCGAGTCTGCTTTCCCAAATTCTACAAAACCGATACTGAAAATTGGAACTTGGTTCCATCTCCTTGGAATTTTTTCCGGTAATATCTTGGCCCCATCATTGTCTCTCTAATTCCGACTAGCTTCCCCGGAACCATCCAGCTACCAAATGTGTAAGATTCCACATCTAAGGATTTTCTCTTGGATTTATTGCACAATAATCATAAACAATTAGAAATGTCATCAAATATTTGAAACTATGGACACAATCAAGTAAGATACTACACAATTAGAGTTAAAAAATAGCATGTGCTATTGATAAGAGACATCAATTCATGTTTGTATCCATACCATTTGTGTAGGTTCTAATGACCAAGCACGACTCTAAAAACTCCAGGATACTAAATCTCACATAGTACCTCCACATTGCATGATTGGTGGAAGACAGGCTGTCAAGGCTAAATGAGATTGCACTTAATGCATTCAAATCAATAGAGAGAAAAGATGAGAGAACTCAAGAATTTTTAATAATATGGGGTGATTCTTCATTTATAATATAGTCTTTAACACGTTTTCATAAGAGTCATGTCCCTCCACTCGACATTATGTTTTTTCATTGAAACATAAAACCACTCCTTTTAGATGAAATACGTGTTTCGCTAATTAAAATGTATTTTCATTAAAAAACTAAAAAGAGTCACTCTAGTGAAAATCATGTCTCTCTAATAAAAAATATATAGCTTTTCAGCTTTAAAACTTACAAAAGTTCAAAAATTTCCCCACAAGTTTTAAAATTTTAAGAACCTATATGTAGATAAAACTATGGGCAACTTTTACCATATAGTAAGCATATGAGTCTTCTGAACTTGAACACTACACTTAGTGGCCATAGTTTCCGTTGGAGGCAACTCAATCAACTAATTGGAACTCTTTAACCCTAAGTCAACTAAAGCACATATGGTACCAACCCATAATTTAGGCGTGGGTAGGCGCTTTTAATGGCCTAATGGCTAAATCTTGATTATCCTGAGAGGTCAAGAGAACAACCCAACTCCCACGGCCACAGCCCCAAGATTTTCTCACTGAGTAGAATCTTCTATGGTATAAGTGACGAAAGAATATCCTCCAAGAGTATACTCGTCTTGGATTCATTCAGGATTAATACCCTGTTTTGCCCCAGGGGTCACACATGCACACAACACACACGAAATCAGAGAAAAAATTTCACTCATATGTATTCCAATCAATATACAAGCTACATAAAAAACTCTCTGGTGAGCCAAACCGGCTCACCCCTCTCCTCACATTGCTACCACACAAAAATACAGGAATACTACTACCGATTTTATAGCCCAAGAGGACCCAATTTGTAACGGCTCAAAAGGAGATACGGCACCCACTCCAATGGACCTTCAATACTCTGTTCTGCCTCCCGAAGCAGCTGCTGCTCATGTTCCCTTGATGAACTCAGCTTCTAGAAGCCCAATTTGGAGCCAATCCCAACATACCCTTCCTAAACGTCCCCCGCCATCAGCCCTTGTGCGTTAGGAATGATTATGAATTTGCAAAAAATCTCTCGTAAAAGATGTTTCCTCTTAAAAACGTGCTAGTAGAGATGGACCTCCCTTGTAGATGACTCCCTGTGGGTTTATGCTCATTCTCCTCCACATTTATAGCATCTAACCTCGTGCTAGTCCAGAAGCAATTACTCTCGATTGTGGGAGTTAATAAATCAATCTCCTGTATATGACTCATTGTTAGGCTTCTCAAGCCTTATTTCCGCCCAAATTGAGGAATTAACTTTAAGCGTAACTTTTATGCAATTAATCAATTATCCAAACATACGTACCAGTAAACATTCAAGTACAAGTTTCCTAAACAATTACATACATTAGTACACCTATTTCTCAAGAAACATTAAACCAATATTCTTGCAAACAACCAGAACTCCCACATTTTTAGGATTGTTGTGCATAGTGGGGTAGTGGTCATTTGCCCAAGTGTAACTGTCCATGCCAAGTCATAAGTGGTGCATTGACTAATTTGGAAAAAGGGCATGGGCAATATTAGAATCGTAAAAAGATACACAGTCTCAAAAAAAAGATGACACCAACAACCAGTTCTTTTTTTTTCTTGTTAGAATAGATGTACACTAGTTATGTGTGGAAATTTATGTAGTATTTCATTAGGAAAGTTGTGGTTTATGTGATTTACTACTCTTTCTTTCTATCTATAAACCCAAGTCCATGTAAAGAGATTAAGTTCTTTATACTTCAGGTGGAAACTCAATAGTTTTCACCACCCATTGTGGGTCCACCGTGAATTTAATTTAATAATCTAAGCAGTTCATTTTGTAAGGCCCGCAGAGTAGTATATATAAGCAAGAAATCAGTTTGATCGTACATCGAAAATGTGTCAGAATTCAAATTCTTGTTTATAAAATAGACGGTCACGAACAGTTTAAAATTACTGACAGAATCAGACTATCCATTTTATGAACCAAATTCAATTTTTGATATACATATCAATATCCGATCAACCTGATCTTTATCGGTGGATACACTATTTGCAGACCCTACAAGATGAACGGTCTGAAATGAACTTCCGGTGGGACCCACAAATGGCGATGGTAGAAATTATGGGGTTTCCAAATGAGGTGTAAAAAACTTAATCTCCTATGTAAATGTCTGCAAGAAGTTAAGAACAAGTACTTCTAACTCTTTGCCAATGGCTTTTGCCCTTTACAGGAGTATTAATTTTTTTTTTTTTTTCCTGAACTGCAGAAACTTCATTAAAAAGAGTAAAAAACAACCACCCCAGAGGCATCAACACTACAAAATGTGGACAACCGGGGAGGGGGGTTGGACACCCAGTTAAGGGGAAGATCACCTCCCAAAGCAGATGTCATGTGGCTACCAAATGGGCAAACTCTATAGTCTAGGAACCCAAGAAAACAATAAATTAAGAGCAGATACTGAAGTTTTTAAATCGTGCAAAAAGATAGACTCATGCAATCAGTTTCAAAGGCAACTCTAACCTTAAAACAAGGTCACAACCCCCACAGCATTGACCTTGGATTGAGAACAAAGTATAGCATTCCAGTGCTCCCATTTAGCCCCATATTCTCAGCTCTATTGTAATTAATCTAAAGAGATTAAAACACCAGACGCTTAGGACAAAACCCACTTGAGATATCCTATAAAAAACAAGATCTAAAGGATGATCAATTAATGTCAACTTGGATTAAAAAAAAAAAGGAGTGATCCCACTGAGCCCCATGTTCTCAGTTCACATGTAATTAATCCAATAATTAACTAAGGAGATTAACAGACCAGAAGCTTAGGACAAACAAAAGTGATCCCACGGAGCCCCATGTTCTCAGTGCACATGTAATTAGTCTAAAGAGATTAACAGACCAGAAGCTTAGGACAAAACCCACTTGAGATAGCCTATAAAAAACCAGCAGAAAGATAGTGTTTTGCGCCATCTCCTAATTTATCTCCATTGAGTAGCCATGAAGATCTTAAGCAACAATTGCTTTCTGATCGTTCTGCTTCTCTTTGTATATGGTGCAGCACAAATCAAGGCAGATCCGTTTATTACCTGCTTTAATCGCAATAGCCGGTGCTTTTTCAAGCCGCTTCCGTGCCCAGAGGAATGCCCGTTTCCGTATTCGTCTAACCCACTCGGTAAAGTCTGCTTTGTGAACTGCGAGTCACCTATCTGCCAAGCTGAGTGCAAACGTAAGACCATCTCCCATTTGACTCTTTATTTCATTTTGGGAAAATTTTAAAATGACACCTGAACTTTACACTTAATGTCCCAGAAACACTTGAACTTTACTTAGCGTCAATTAAACCCCTGGACTTTCAAAACGCCATTTCTAAGGCACCTGGTCCCATTTTCCGTCCATACTGGACGGAAATTGCTGATATGTCAATTCTCTTCCGTTAAAAACCCTCCAAACCCCATTCCACCTCTCTCATCTCCTTCTTGAACTCCATCACCCCTCCACTGAAAACACTCAAAACCTCCATAACTGGACATCACCAAAACCGACCTCCCATCTCCCTCTATCTCATTTCTCACTCAAACCCACCATGAATCCACACTAAAACTTCCAAATCCCAACCAAACCGATCTCCAGGAGCACAAATCTTCCACCAATCGGCCAAGGGAACTTTGAATCTCAAGGGTTTTCACTCCATTTTCGAGATTCTCAACAAAAATCAAAGTAAACCGAAAATCCTCTCTCCCTTTTTGCCATGGTTGTTTATCTCTTTTCCCCCCACATGTTTTCACCTCCAAATCTCCACAAACCTACACCCCCACACTTAATTTTTCAGATCCACCCTCCAATCCACATTGCAAGGACTCGGTTTGGTTACCCATGTGCATCCCACGAACATCAGTCAGACCAAGTCGGGTTTAATCAGTTTGTGAGTTGGGTTGTACTGTTGTTGTTGTGCAGATTTGAAGACGAGGCATAAGTATGGGTTGTGTTAATTGCGCCCTATAAGACTCTTTTGCTCTTCACAGTCGAAAAGAGAAGGAGAGGGTTGGAGAAAATTGTTGGGTGCAACACATTACCTCACTCATGCCCCCGTGTCATGTGCAACACACATCAGCAATTTCCGTCCCAGTATGGACGGAAAATGGGGCCAGGTGCCTTAGAAAAGGCATTTTGAAAGTCCAGGGGTTTAATTGACGCTAAGTAAAGTTCAGGTGTTTCTGGGACATTGAGTGTAAAGTTCAGGTGCCATTTTGAAATTTTCCCTTTCATTTTATTCAAGTGTTCGGGTGGTTTAATTAGAAAGAAAATTATGTTAGGGGAACGAAAATGAGGGAAAGTGAAGTAAAAGAGAAGAAAGTGATAAGAAAATCTATTTTTCTAATTCGTTTGACTAAAAATGAAAAATTTATAAGAATTTTGCGAGAAAATATTTTTATAAGAAAATTTATTTTTCCAATTCGTTTGACTAAAATGAAAAATTTTATAAGAATTTTACGATAAAATACTTTTATTTACTAACTTACCCTTAACATACATTATGGATCACCATAGGAAATGAAATTTTGTGGATATAATGGAAAGCGTAAAAAGAGACGACAACTTTCTCAAGAAAATAATATTTTCTTGTTTTTTTAACAAGAAAATGGAAGGTGTGTAATCATGTTTCAATGAGTTGTCAAGAAAATCCACTTTCTTGTAGTACTTTCTACTATTTCATTCTAATCAAACGCTTAAAAAGTGTAATTATTTTCTCTTTCTTTCTTTTTCAATCAATTTCACTTTAATCAAATGAACCCTTAGATTTCATGCAGTTAGAAAGACCATTATATTTTGTAGCTCCATTTGACACCTTAGTGCTTATAGAGCATTCCCATGTGACTCTTGTGTTCAAGCATCTCCAATACTCCTCTCTACTCTGCCTACCCAAAAGGACAAAAAAAGTATTGTTTCTATTTTATCTATTCACTTTTTCATCTATGAATTCTAACACTCATCCAAACTAATTTGGGTTTGAGCTTGTGATTTTGACTGACTTTGGGCTCGTGATTTATTATAGAACTTGAGCTCATAAATTTATCTTGGTTTGGGCTCATAATAATTATTAAAAAAAATCCTGCACTCAAAAATTATTTTCTTACACATAATTTCACATTCAATATTGGTCTTATTTGATAGTTGTCGTTTAAGTAGGTTTCAAAAAAAAAAATTCAACATTAGATATGAAGAATAAAAGTTATATACATTTTAAGTTTTAAAAATAAAAAGGAGAGTGAATAGTGGAGAAGAGGGAGGGGAAATTTTTGGTGCAAAATGTTGAGGTGGAGAAGAGTGGCGAGTTTGTCTCCCTCGCCTCTTGTAGCCAAATGGGTGTAGGCAGAGTGGAGAGGAAAATAGCTAGCCTCTTGGAGGGGTGAAAATTGGTTTTGGCTCTCTACAATAGCCAAGAGAGCTCATGTAAAGAGCTCTTGGAGATGCTCTTATATAACAAAAGAATGATAAAACTGTGATCCAATTCTGTGTGTTAAATATGTGTTAGCTAAAGTGATGTTAAGTCCTATGTTTAAAAAAAAGGGTGAAGATAAGTGCTCCATTTGAGCATTTTAGATGTGTACTAAAGTAATAATAATAAAAAAAGTTCCACATTCATATATGTATAAAAGTAAATAAATTAAAAGTCTCCCTCTTCCTCTCTGGGGTGCACAGTGGTGGAAAGTGGGTGTAAATCTACTTAGAGGGTATTTGCAAAAAATTATTTTTGCAGATTTTGAGATTCTAGCTTTCAAAATCAGTGGAGAGTTCTCGAGATTGAAAACTTAGAGAGGTGGGTCGCCCCCGCTCTCCTTACTTTTCCCCCTTTTTTTCCCTACCTCCAATCTCTTCCTTCTTTGCCCTTCTCAGTCCCCCATTGGTTCGGAGTCTCTCTCTCCTCTCTTTTCACTTCCGCTCCTCTCCTACCTCCATGGATGCGAGATGGTTAAGTCTATGTCATTCGGATCTCCCACTCTCCCCATTATTTTGGGACTAATACTCAAATCTAGAGTTCTAGATCTAGGTTTTGGCTCTTAAATTAGGTCGTTTGGGCAATAGTTTCCTGAACTGTCCAACGGCTGTAAATCTGGTGATAATACTGTGGCGGGACCAGATCCAGTGACGATCCTCCACTCACCTCCACGACTTATCTCTGTGGGATTCTACTGTTGAGTTAACACCCTTCGGAAAAAAATCATTTTGGCGTATCTACTTATAGATAACATGTTCTCGATTCAACAGATTTTGAAAGTGAATAAAAGAAGAAAATTCTAAAAATTCCAAAGTTGAGTTTGGGTATCTTCTTGAGCTTTTCAAATAAGATTTTAGATCTTCTTTTTTTTTGGTACTAGTTTAGATCTTAAGTTTTATAAAAGGTAATTTTTTCATTTTTTGCAATAAATAGTACTAGTTTTTATTACAACACAATCATCATTTCACAGTTATGGTGAACATGTTTATCTACTTCAATTAAAATGTAAAATTTAGAATTTTCAACAGAATCTAAAGCTAGAATAAAAAATCGATATCCACAAACCAGCCCCTAGTACAAGTACTCGCTCCTCTCCTCCCTCCCTTTCTCTCTATCTCTCTACTCTTTCTCTTGGGTCTCACAAAACAAACTTTTGTCGTGCAAGCCACCATTTGAAATCTAACACTAAAATATGTCACAAAAAGTGACTCTAAAAATGTCAAATGTAGAAGGGAAAAAAATGAATTTCTTTTTTAGCTGCCTAATTAAAGTATTACACTAAAGATGCAACTTTTGTACTTTCGTTTAAATAATTCTTCATTCTATACCGAAAACACTCCTAGTAACATAAATTTGGATCCCACTTACACAAGTATTTCATATAACACATCTTTACCAAATGGAAACCCCATAAGATTATCTACTACATATATAGGCAGCTTGGTGTATTTGATTTGCTTTATCTCGCAATCATTGTATATCCTTCGATTGTGTGTAAAAACTAACACCCTTTTATTTTATCCTTTCAGATAAGAAACCAAATTGCAATACCCCTGGAGCAGCGTGCTTGGACCCGCGTTTTATTGGTGCAGACGGCACTGTATTCTATTTCCATGGGAAAAGCAACGAGCATTTCAGCTTGGTTTCAGATCTCAATCTCCAAATCAACGCTCGCTTCATCGGCCTAAGGCCAGCGGGTAGACCGAGGGACTACACATGGATTCAAGCACTGGGAATCCTTTTCGGCTCTCACAGTTTCTCTGTTGAGGCTAACAAAGCAGCAACATGGGAAGACGAAATCGACCACCTAAAATTCTCATACAATGGCAAAGAGCTAGTCATACCCGAAACCTACCCGTCTGTGTGGGTATCCGGCGAAAATGACCTCAAAGTCGAAAGGACATCGAGGAAAAACAGTGTTTTAGTCACTCTACCAGAGTTTGCAGAGATTTCAATCAATGTGGTGCCAGTGACTGAGGAAGATGATAGAATCCATAACTACCAGATACCTTCGGACGACTGCTTTGCTCACTTAGAGGTACAGTTCAAGTTCTACGACCTTTCCACAAAGGTTGAAGGCGTGCTTGGCCGGACTTACCAGCCGGACTTCAAGAATCCGGCAAAGTCGGGTGTCGCAATGCCAGTGGTGGGAGGTGAAAACAAATATAGGACCACGTCGCTTCTATCTGCGGATTGTGATTCTTGTGTGTTTTCTCCGGTTGATGTTCACAAGAAGAATGAATTGCTGGCTATGGATTTTGACCTGCTAGATTGCACCGGTTGGGCTAGCACGGGGAATGGAATCGTTCGCAAGAAATGAGTGGCCTACTTACTTTTCTTCTCCTGGATTTTGGGGAGTTTTTTTTTATTTTAGGTAATTGTTTACTGCTGCTTTGTAAAGACAAAGGAGTGGTGTTCCTTTTGTTTTAGTCTTTTTTTTTTTTTTATCCCGGGATGTCCGCGCCAGATTGCGCACACCTCGCCAGATTGCGAGAAATGAGTAGCCTACTTAGTTTTTTCTCCTGGATTTTGGGGAGTTTTTTAATCATTAGGTATTTGTTGACTGCTGCTTTGTAAAGACAAAGGAGTGGTGTTCCTTTTGGTTTATTCTTTTTCTTTTTTTCTTTTTCATAATGGGATGTTCAGACCAACTTACGCACACCTTGACTAATTCCGGGACCCTAGAGGTAACGACCGGGCATAACTCCTAGTGGCCCCAAGTGTTCGGGGGTAAGGGGAATCGAACCTGAGACTTTATGTTTTATTCTTGAGTGCTGCAATTTCAGTTGCGTTGAAATTAAGTAGGAATAATGTATAAATAACTTTATCTGTAGAACCATCCATGGACTGATAGTTCAAACACTATTTGGGATTAACCCTTTATTTGTTTGTGCTTACTTTTTGCTAAATTTGGTTGGGGTTTATTGAGTCTCTAAGTTACGAACGGTCAATTTGAATCCAATTCAAACCAAAAACATGTTTCGCAACTATCTTATTTCCTCACGCAGCCCCTTATTCACATCTGTGAAACCATTAAAAGTTTGTAAGCTCAAGGCGAGGAGGAACGGTCTGAACGGCGATCATTGACAGTCGATCGACTTGATTTTGTGCCCTTACTGATGCTAATGATTGACGAACAAGGAGGCAGGAGCAATGGGCCAACGGCTTCCTCTTTATCTTTCTCTGTCTTGCATTGAGATTATATCCTAATCTGACCGGCGACCACCCGTTGACGATGTCAGCCCCTCAGAAATCTAACTCTTGGCTCCGACACCGACAGTGTTTAACTTCACTTGGGTCCGACTCTTGATCACAGATCAGAGCAAGGATAATTTAATTAATGTCAAGAACCAATTAATTTAACAAGATCACAACCCCCAAAGCATTGACCTTTGATTAGAGCGAAGCATTCAAGTGATCCCCCTGAGCCCCATGTTCTCAATTCACTTTTAATTTATCTAAAGAGATTAACAGACTTGAGATAGCCTAAAAAAAACCAGCAGAAAAATAGTGTTTTGCGCCACCTGCTAATTTATCTCCATTGAGTAGCCATGAAGATCTTAAGCAACAATTGCTTTCTGATCATTCTGCTTCTCTTGGTATCTGGTGCAGCACAAAGCAAGGAAGGCTTTACTACCTGCATTAATCGCAACAGCCCGTGCCTTTTCAGGCCGCTTCCGTGCCCGTCGGAATGCCCACATCCGTTTCCGTCAGACCCACACGCGAAAGTTTGCTATGTCAACTGCGATTCACCTATCTGCCAAACCGAGTGCAAAGGTAAGAGCATCACCATTTGAAACTCTATTTCATTTTTAGTGTCAGATTTTATGCAGTTAGAAAGACCTTTTATATTTCATAGCATCATTTGACACCTCAGTTCTTTCATTATCTAACGAAACACTGGCCCGATTATGGGACCCCATTTATCTGCCACCGGAGAGATACAGGGTGAGAAAGGAGAGAGAGCGCGCCAAAGAACGGAAGGGGTTTGGGGGCAGGCTGGGCAGCCTTTAGATGCACTATTGTACTTCTGCGACAAGAGTGAGGGGAGCTAGAGGGAATAGCGTATGTGAAATCTTTTGTCCTTTATACGTTCCGTACTTTTAAATAATAGACATACAAAAAAATACTAGACCGAACAAATTCCTACAAAAAAATACTAGAGTCCCACTTTACACACTTTTTGTGATAGACGGAGATGTTCTAAGATATCTACTACATAGGCAGTTTGGCGTATTTGATTTGCATTCATTTCGCAATCGTGTGTACCCCTTGATTGCGGGTAAGAATTAACACCCTTCTATTTTATCCTTTCAGATAAGAAACCAAATTGCAATACCCCTGGAGCAGTGTGCTTGGACCCGCGGTTCATTGGGGCAGATGGTACTGTATTCTATTTCCATGGAAAAAGCAATGAGCATTTCAGTTTGGTTTCAGATCTCAATCTCCAAATCAACGCTCGCTTCATTGGACTAAGGCCAACGGGTAGACCTAGGGACTATACATGGATTCAAGCACTAGGAATCCTTTTCGGCTCTCACACTTTCTCTATTGAGGCTAACAAAGCAGCAACATGGGAAGATGAAATCAACCACCTAAATTTCTCATACAATGGCAAAGAGCTAGTCATGCCTGAAACCTACCCATCTTTGTGGGTATCTGCACAAAACGACCTAAAAGTAGAAATGACATCGAGGAAAAACAGTGTTTTAGTTACTCTGCCAAAAGTTGCAGAAATTTCAGTCAATGTGGTGCCTGTGACTAAGGAAGATGCCAGAATCCATAACTACCAGATACCACCGAACGACTGCTATGCCCACTTAGAGGTGCAGTTCAAATTCTACGAACTTTCCACAAAGGTTGAAGGTGTGCTTGGCCGGACTTACCAGCCAGATTTTAAGAATCCGGCAAAGCCAGGTGTCGCAATGCCAGTGGTAGGAGGTGAAAACAAATATAGGACCGCATCACTTCTGTCTGCAGATTGTGGTTCTTGTGTGTTTTCCCCAGCTGGGGTTCACAACAAGGATGAATCGCTGGTTATCAATTTTGGCATGCTAGATTGCACCAGTGGGGCTAGCACTGGAAATGGAATCGTTTGCAGGAAATGAGTAGCCTACTTCGCTATTGTTTTAGAATTGTTTTAAAAGCTGGAAAAATGTAGCTTTCAATTCTTTCCCGTGGTTGATCAATATATGAACTATTTACAGACTCTGAATCTGGTTTTCCACCAGCTGCATAATATTCACAGTAATGAAATAAATAACAGCAACATAAGAATTTCAGCGTACTCAACTAATTAGAAGAAGCAAAAGAATTTCATGAAGAAGCAAAAGAATTTCATGCTCGGAAATAGTAAGAACAAGCAGAACAGAAACGGCTAAGATGTAAAACCATAAGAAGAAAATTAGAAGAATAAGAGATGACAGTGAAACAGAAACAGTGACCAAAACCATGTTCCCATATGTTAAAACTTTTCAAAGCTTAGGAAACCACATTTCCTACGTCCCTTATATAAGATAACATACTTTCCTGTGAAAGCTTTCAGCACCGTGCCACCATCCTAAATAGGTTTCCTGGTATTTTTCAGGCATTCTCGACTCAACATCTTTTCTTTGGGAGATTTTATCTTGATATTACGCGTTTCATAACTCTTCGTGCAATGGAAGACAACACAACAGTAAGACTATCCATTTAAAAAAGAAGACCATACCATGATAGCATGCAGCTCTAAGCCTCCAATAACAAAGATAACAAAATATTCCTTATTTTCTGTATTTTTCTTCTCAAACAAACAATTATACTAGTAAGAATAAGATGGAAATGAGGAAAGTTGACAATGTGTGCTAATTTACGCACATCATTTGATGGATTCATGGTCTCTTACCAATCTGCTACGTTACATACCCAATCTTATTATCACATAAAAACCGATGTACGAACCCAGAACAAAACAAGTAGAAACAAAAGGAATAACCTTCCCTTACTTGGGAGATGTCCATTCACTGCAGATGCCACTGGAAAAAACCAATCTCTACTCATCCAACGGCCGAGATCACAAAGATATGGACGTATACTTCTCATCTTCCACGTGGATTCACCAGCTGTGAGAAAACTGCACTTGTCGCAGCATCTTCGGCATCATCATCAGTGCCAGAATTCACGCCATCAACCATACTAACACTATTATCAAATGGCTCAAGTGGAGTCAGTGGAATGACGGGGATATGATTAGTACTATTCTCTTCAGGTTCCGTGAGAGCTGATGATGTCTCCTCAAGCTGAAGAGCATACTCTAGATTCCAAAGAACATCCCCCATCGAGGGCCTGTCCACTCCGTACTCTGCCAAGCACTTCTCCGCCGTATCTCCAAATTTCTTTAGTGAAGCTGGATTTACCTTCCCCACAAGATTTTGGTCCATGATTTGATCCAACATCCCTTTCTTTTGCCAAGTCATTGCCCATTCCGCGATATTAACTTGATCCCTAGGGAGCACAGGGTTTAATGCTGGTCTTGTGCATAAAACTTCCATTAGAACCACCCCAAATGAATAAACATCCGATTTCTCAGTAAGCTGTTGCCTTCTGAAGTATTCAGGATCAAGGTAGCCAAAACTACCTTTCACGGCAGTACTCACATGGGTCTGATCAAGAGCTGGGCCTGTTTTAGAGAGACCAAAATCAGCAACTTTGGCTACAAAATTCTCATCCAAGAGTATATTTGTTGTCTTCACATCTCTATGAATAATACTCTGAGTTGCCCCTGTGTGGAGATAATGAAGACCCCTAGCAGCCCCTATGCAAATCTCAAGCCGTTGCTTCCATGAGAGAGGAGGGAGATCTGTTCCATAAAGATGGCTTCGGAGGGGCCCATTTGCCATGTACTCATAAACAAGTATCATTTCTGACCGTTCATCACAATATCCAATCAGTGAGACCAGGTGGCGATGACGAAGCTTGGACAACATTTCAATCTCAGTTCGAAATTCCGCAAGACCTTGTTCTGATCTAGGGTTTCCTCTCTTCACAGCAACTTTAGTCCCATCTTCCAATGTTCCATTGTAGACCCTACCAAAACCCCCAACCCCAAGAAGCAAGCTCTCGTCGAATTTGTTAGTGGCATCCATAATTTCTTGGAACGTGAAGACCCGACCAAGGTTGATGGAAGCCAAGGAGATACAGCTTGCAGTTCCGCTCTTCTGAGAAGTTGTGGACATTTTTGTCATGGTTTGAGAGTTTCCATATAAGGGAAGAGGAAGCCATGTATGCCCCCCTGTATTGGTAGTCTTTGATCTTCGGGATACCAAGCAGCAGTAACAAAAGGCAATAACTGCAAGTGCAGCAACAGAGCCCGCAACTGAACCGATTATAATGCCGATACTGATCTTTTTGGAGGGTGATAAAGGGAGGATAGTCTCAACAGGTGAAAGCCCATCCAAACTCCTAGCATTGTTACTTATCTTCATCACCTCCAAACCATTCATGATTGCATTCGTTACATCAGCCATTGTATCTGGACCGACACTGACCGTCAAAGTGTTGGAATCAGCAGAAGTATTGCAAACAAAGTCTCTGTAGTAAGGCACACCCAAGTCTCCCATTAAAGTTGAGAGGTCGAAACTCCCAATAGCAATATCAGAGTTTATGTATAGGTTGAACACAAGGCTGTTCATGGACTTGCTCACGATATCGCAGAAGTGCACTCTGACAAAATAGGTGAAGTCTGGGTCAACAGGTAGGACCCATGTAATGTTGAAGTTATCATCTGCCACATTGGCATCCCCCATGGTTTCAGCTGTAGCGTAAACCCAATTTGGTGCAATTTGAGGAGTTAGAGGAGCTTTGTATTTAATGTTTGCAGGGTTAACAGAAACATTAACGGCAGAGCTGTTCACGTGGAGGTATTCCGCGTCATTTTCCCAAGTTCTTCCCAATGTATCATTCTGAGCAGTGAGCAAGGGACCGCCCATGTTCAATCGGTAAATGGTCTCAAGGGCATGACTGGAAAGGCCACTAAAAGGGGCAGAGGGGGATAAAGCTACTGCCTGATCAGGGAGAACCTCGTCCGGGATGGAGACAACCTCAATCGCGTTAACAAATGCCACTGAATTGTTGGAAGGGATGAAAGTGAGGGTCATGTCGTCCGAAGTCACATTGACAGCATACTCCTTAAACAGATAAGAACCGTTGTAGTTCTTGAATGTCAAATTGCTCAAGAGCACAAAGTTTTCGGTGACTACAGTTATGGAGGCGGACGACAAATTTTGACCTGAATCTGGAAGAGGGTAAAAGTAGAGCCGGATCCAGTGCCTACCTACTTGGTTGATATCAAATTTGTATGATAATGGATTTTGGAAAATTCGTGCGGATTGGTAGACTGGAAATGGGGCACTAGAATTGGAGGAAGCAACAATAGAATTTCCTTGACTTTTCAGTGAGAATGAAGATTGCAGTGAATCAGGAATATAAGTCTGACCTAGGAATGTTACATTTTGTGAAGATCCACAAGCAATCAAGTAGTTATCAACAGGGACGAAAGAGGCAGAGCATTCAAGAACCACAAAAACAAACAAAAGGGACAGAACCAGAGGCACCCACTTAACTAGTTTCATCTCTACCATTTTTGGTTACCAAAATCCCAAAAAAAGAAGATAACAAGAACTGGCCAATGTCACCCCACTGCCTCCACTGTTAAAGACAAGAAAACCAGTAGCTGATTTAGTTAAACTTCAAACCAAAAAAAAAAAACACACCCCCAAAAGATAACAAGAAGCCCATCAATTGCTCAAATGGTGCAGACCCAACTCCCCAAAACAAATGCCCAGAAACCCTAGTGTAAAAAACCCCAGATCCACCAATGTCCTACCCAAATAGCTGAAACATGTCAAAATGGAAACTCTACTGAAATATAGACCACAGATAATTGAAAAATTGACTCGCCCAAAAAGAAATGAAAGTTTGGGGTGGCCTTACCTCACACAGAGAGCTAAATGCGTGTCAGATGCAATGGTCTGAAATGGGTGTGGTTGTGGAAGCAGAAAAGAGGGGAAACCCAGCTCGAGATTTCATCAATGGCGACATTGATGAACACCCATTTCTCAGTTGGAAGT
This sequence comes from Vaccinium vitis-idaea, assembly GCA_963854785.1. Taxonomy (NCBI): domain Eukaryota; kingdom Viridiplantae; phylum Streptophyta; class Magnoliopsida; order Ericales; family Ericaceae; genus Vaccinium; species Vaccinium vitis-idaea. Next base: position 5,126,090 of record OY978217.1, read on the forward strand.
TTTAGTGGAACTCCAACAGCTCTTTCCAGGCTGGTTTGATTAGGCTGTCAAATATACACAGAGCGAAAGGGGTGCGGACCCACATATGAACCTACAGAACCCAGGAAAATCAACCCTGTAATTGAAACAGCTGTTTATGTTTACGAAAGGATATTTTTCTTCAGTTTTGATTTTAGTATCTGGAAGGGTACCGAACCATAGGGTATCAAATTATTTCTGCGGTACCAAAAAATAGTCCCCACAAGCTGCTGCTTGTACATTTTCGGTACCTTTAACTCCGTATCTCGACTCTTAACACAGTTATAATTGGAATTGTGTTTCAAATTTGTGTTTTCTCATATTACAATTTGCAAGTATACGTTTTTTTTTTTTTTTTTTTTGGAAATGGTAGTATATGCCAGTACATTAATCCCCTGTTTTTTTTGAAGAAAAAAGAAATAGTACTAAAACGAAGTCAAATTTTTTTATAAGTAAAAAACAAAAGTCAATTGCCCCAAGCAAAAATCAGGACTCGCGCCGCACGGCTGTACTGGCGGAGGTAACGTGAATGGCGGTGCTTTGGACTTTGGAGTTTTGTTCCGGTAGCTGCAAGATCACAGCAGCTAACCAATGGCAGCCACAAGTGCCTACGAAACAAACTGCAATAAGAGTGATATCATTTATAGGTTAAAATAAATGAGTTTAAATTCGTATCGACGACGTTATTGTGGAACGCACTGTGTTTATTCTTGTAATGTATTACACAATCCGCAAAATAGTATATTTACGCAAAAAATCTACTTAATCGGCTATCAATAGGTATGTTGAAGATGAATTTTTGTTTGTAAAACAAACGGTCATGGACAATTTAACTTTAATATACAGTCCATTTTATAAAATCAAAATTCAAATTTTTGATATACCTATGGATATCCGATCAAACCGATTCTTCGAATGGAAATTTTACTCTCTAAAGTCTACAAGATGAACGGTTTAGATTAAAACAATAAAGCAGGGTGGGTCCGCAATAGAGGTGGTGGAAACATTATTTAATTCCTTTTTAAATGTGATATCTTGAGTGGCAGACTATAAATTTTTAGTTTATTATGAGAATCTTTATAAGTGTTTGGATGACATTTACATAATAATTTTAAGGGAATACTTTACTAGAATTTACCCAAAAAAAGGAATACTTTACTAGTGAAAGTATAATTAGAATTAAAAAAGCACATTCAGTGGTGTTTTTTGAATTTTGCATTCTTCGGTTCATTTCTTAAAATGAATTATGATAGAATGCATTTTAGATTATGTGGCCAAACATATCTAGAATGCATTTTAAATATACCTAAATGAATTTTTATCAAACCCTCAAAAGTGTTTTTAGACAGTTTGAATAAAAAAACCTCCATCGTGAAAATTATGTGACATAGTTTCTGAGTAATTAGTGATACCGGATGAAGCACTCAAATTTTTCTCATTGGACCATCTTACAACAAGGTATTAGGAGCATTACTACTAATCAGTAAACGGTTATAAATGAAAGTGGAAAAAGGTTTATCTAGTTATTAACTCTAAGGTCCTAAAATTAATCGAGGTTTGAATAAACTGATCTGAATATCCAATTATAAAAAGATACAGTAAGAATTAATGGAGGCCCATTTTGTCCACTGTGCAATCACGTTTCACATTTTTCATACCATGTCTCCTTTATACCAATGTTTTTTTTTATCAAACAGTCTTCGGTAAGGCTTCGACTTGAATTATTTCTATAAGTACGTTGTCGAGAAACTTTCAAAGTGAAAAAAATAAAAATACTTGAAGAATGCAACAAAAATAAAATGTCACTTATTCACTCCGCTGTCTTGTTATTTGTTGCCCTTTTGCTAATTTATTGGCAAATTCAAGATAAAGTCACAATTTAGAGAAAGTTATTACTCCTATTTCTTTTGGAGCAATACACCACAAATACATCACGGAAGTGCTATTAAATATTTTTTGGAAGAAATATTTAGAAAGGGTAAGAGAAGGTGACATTTGCCTTGCTGGCCCATGTGCTTCATTTTGGCGGTTATTGGACAAAAAGTTGTTAAAAGTTGTGCGGCCCAGCTTAAGCATACTTCAACTAACATTTTCGGTCTGATCAAATATAGATTATTCGCACAGAGAATCGAACCTTTTGACCAATTTTGTAGAGAAAAACATATCAGCCAATCAAAAATGTTATGCGCAAGGAAGCTTATACGGAACGTAAGAATATAAAGTCGTGTTTTGTAAAAAAAAATACTCATATTATGTGTATAATTCGGTGTACGTTTATTGGCGCATTGTATTTCTGGTTTTATTATTATTATGGAAAGTTGTTACTCGTAGTAGTTTGGCAAGTCAACGTCGTTAAGTAAGGATTGTGTAGGGAAGATTCCTGTCACTGGGTCCCAACAAGAGACAAAACTCATCTTCCAGCTAACATAACTGAAAAATCGTCACTAATCATGTTCGAATGTTCCCTGAGCGTAGCAAACCGCGTTAGATTTCGACGCTGCTATGATTAGATTTTAACGTGCTTGTTACGGAAAATTTGAGGATTGGGGATACTGCCGTGCACCACCCATTCGGTCATCCATTGCGAAAATACACGGTTTGGATAAAATTCAATTTCATGTGAAAGTCATTGCTTGAATTTGATCCAAGCAGTGCATTTTCACAATGGACAGCTGGATGGGGTGCACGGCGAAGTGCCATGCACCTAGTGAAAAGTAGGGACCCCTTGTCCCAAATTTCAAAACACGAAAATAGGTGGGGGAAAAAATAGAAAGTCACCAAAATGAGGAATTTGATGTTTACTTATCCAATTAAGGTTAACTCTTCTCTTATTGTTTTCAAGTAATAATTTGAAATAACAAAGATCTTACTCGTATTGTTCGTATGTCGAAACAATTTCACCTTAAAATGAATATCATGGTTTTAAATACAAAAAAAATCACTAAATTCGGTAAACTTTGAAACTTCATTTCCCTAATTATTCAGTCAAAGTCTCTGTAGAATTTTGGTCAATTCATTGAAAACCAAATCGTCAAGAAAACTCGACGATTTTTATACCATGCCACGCCATGACGTCATTATTAATATCATTCAAATTAAGTTTAGTTAAGTTCTATACATTTGGGTGGTGGGGCTTATCGTAAATCTAAGGTCAAGGGTTCAAAGCTTGGTAGAAGAAGAGGAAAGAAGAATAAATACGCACATTAGTTATTTATATTTCGTTGAGAGTATTGCCTTCAGCACCACATAGCTATTTGCAAGATACCGATGACACTTGTATCAATATCGAAGTTAAGGTTTCGTTACATGCTATGAGCACAAAAGAGTATGTTTAGCCAGGCCAAATGGTTACAGAGACTTGAATCCAAATATTGAGCGAGGAACTCGAAGTAGAACTGATGATGAAGTTTATTGACGATGAGCTTAGTTGAAGAGATTATAAGCCAATCCAAACACTCAATAAGTGGTGTGTTTCTATTCTTCGGCCCAAGGCACTGCTTACTGTGGAGGCCCATTGGCCTGCAAAATCTCTAGCCCAGCTTTCGGTGTGACAAGTCCAGCCATCCCAGGCCCTACTCCTTGCTCTTTGGACTCTAACGTTGACTTTATTAAATTCTACGGAGTAAAACATTGGACATCCTTGTTATATAAGCAGAGCCCAGTTCCATACAATAGAAAATCGCATTTGATGAATATTCATGGAAGATGTTGGTCACGTGGTGTTCCGAGAACAATAAATTATTTCTCCGGTACGCATGATCATGCGTTCGATCAAAGAATTGTTTCAAGAAGGAAAATAAACTATTGAAGATAAAAAATAAAAATAGAGCTCTTGAAGATCCACATTTTTCTTAATTCAAACTGGCTTTATTAGAATAATAAAAGTTAATACACTGGTTTTTATTTTCTTGCAAAATTAAATCTGGAGATCGTGTAATACGATGGTACTTTTTTTTTTTTTTTTTGGTATTGGGCATAAAACATGCCGGAAGAAAGATATTGAGCATCATTAGCCGCTACAATTTATGGACTGTGGAGGGAGAGAAATGCTAGTAGTATTTTTCAAGGAAGGACCTCTGCGCTAGCTTGATAAAGTTAATTTAATAGGAGTAATTTCTCAAGGTATTCATACACCTGTCAAAGATTCTCTTAGCTCTAAAAGGAATTTGAAGGCTTCCATCAAGAACAAAGTTATCCGTACTAGATGGAGTTTGACAGACAGAATTTTAAGATCATGTATAGATTGCGTGTATAGTTTGGTTTGCTTCTTTTGCTGTGTTTTTTCAGTTGTGATGTAAATGGAATGATGTCCCTCCCCTTTTGATTCATTTGATTGAGGGTTTGAGGAGGATGCTAGGGGTACAGACATAATGGTACAGATTTTGCACAGAGCAGAAATTTGAACCGTTGATTTATCTCAGAATTTTTTTTCAAGGGGTCTTGCAAGAAATCACCTCAATCCGACATACTTAACTGGTTGATCCAAAACTCACCCATTTCATTCAAAACCGAATTTCCCGTGTGGGACCCAAAAGTGGGTTCCCGAATTGATCTGTGCAAAATTTGTACCATTATGGTCTGTACACTTAGCCTCGTTTGATTCACGGACTAAAACAGGTAGGATTGATAGTCCTGAGATTAGTAGTCCAAGACTATTTGTCTTGGGACTAATTTAGTCCTGAATCTCACACAATCCCCTGTTTGATTCGTGCAAGATTAACATCAGGATATCCCATGTTTTGGCAAATCCCTTGTTTGGTTTCCTAAACTAAATTCCGGAATTAATATTAGGACTAGGGGTGTTCACGGATCGGATCCGATCCGATCCGATCCGCTCAGAGCGGATTATGGTTTTTAACATCCGAAACCGAACCGAACATTCACGGATCGGTTACGGATCGGATCGGATCAGGTCGGATTGAGCAGATTTGACAGATTAAAGAAGGATTATTGAGCGGATTGAGCGGATCCAATCCGATCCGATCCGATCCGGATCCGGAACCGCCAGATAAGAAATTCTCGATCCGGAACCGAACCGAACATTCACGGATGGTTCGGATTGGTCGGATTGACGGATCGGATGATCTGCTGAACAGCCCTAATTAGGACTATCTATTTCTCTCTCTCTCTCTCTCTCTCTCCAACTCTGAAACCCATTTCAACCAATTATTATTTTCAAAATCAAATACAGTAATGGTGATTGAAAAATACCCATATATTGAAAAATGAAGATCTATTGATTGAAAAATACCCATGTACTAATATGTACCCTTATCTTGGTATCTATACAAATCTCATTAAAAAGGAACAGATTTAAATGAAAATATGGTGTCCATGAAACTAGCTACTACGCATTAAACAAGCTGAATGAAATATCAACAGAAACCCAGATTTGGTACGAACAAAACAAATGCACAACCCATAATTGGTAGAGATACTCAGGCACAAACTCTTTCCATGGTCCATAACTTTTTCCCAAATCTTTACTTACTGCAGATTGACTACCAAACAAAGGCGAAATTTATCTTGCCACAAATCAAGCTGTGATACGAGTACTATTTGATACGAGTACAAAATCTTGTGCCTAAACCCTACTGTTCTTCTTTCATCTCTGTCTACAAATAACAAAAACCCATGATCCCACTTTCATCTCTATCCATTACTCGGAGATACAAGCTGAGAGAGAGAGAGAGAGAGAGAGACGAATACCTGGGCAGATCTGGGTTAGAGAGAGAGGGAGCCATGGTAGAATTGAGAGAAAGAGAAAGAGACGATGTCAGGTAGGAAAATGTCATGGCAATTTTGTAATTTTTTCAACTTCCATACGCGTGTTATTATACAATCCCATGCGTATTGGATAAAAACAATCCTGGATTGTTAATCCCATGCCATTTTCCGGGAACCAAACAAGGGATAACGCGGAATTAGGCAAAAATAGTCCCATCCCACCCTCCTAATCCCCGAATCAAACGAGGCTAGGTTTTCCGTTTGATTGAGCCTTAATAGAATCTTTGCACTTATCGATAGAAAAAAGCAACAAAAAAAAAAAAACAAACAAACAATTCGAAGAAAACCAAAGATCTCCCAAGTCTTCACCACATTTTAATGGATCGAATTAGAAATATTCAACACTACAAGAATATAACTCAAATTTCAACATCAACCAGAATAAACAGTAAATTTATGTTCCAAGTGCTCAAATCCTTCTAATAACCAAAAAAATAATGAGGAGATGGAGACGGGTTATAATTATTTCTTCATTTCATAATCAAAGTTCAGATTAGTTTATGTATACATCGATTAATCTTAAAGTTGTTAGGTTAATGATCAGGCAAACGTTTAAAAACTGAATTCTAAATTTTTCTTCATATGTAACATCCACGCATCAATGAGATGCATAAATGCTTGAACAAATTTGTATATAGAGATACACGTACACAAACAGATAGAGAGCGAGATTTCCGCACCCCTCCCTAGTACTCCACTGACTACCAAGAAGTTGATATCATCTGTAAGATTTGAGAGTAGCTCCACAAAAAGTACAAATAACAGCTTTCCAAGATTTCCAATACAGCGGCACGTAACAAAACCTCGTCGCCGTCCTCATATCAGCCACGCTTGCGCCACGGCCGCACCTCGAGCACGAACCCGCCGCCGGCTTGCTCCGCCTCAGCATCCACTTCTGGTCCACCAAAAAGCAGAAACAAACCATCGCTTAGTTTTATGAAGAAATTGTACCTGTAATGGTTTGATTTTTAATTGTCCGGTGTTATGGTACGTGGGATTTAAATAGATACGGCGTTAATGGTTGAGAGCAGTTGTGGGGTTCCATTGGTGTGATTGTATCTGTACGATGTTCAACACGTGTTTTGATTCTGGAATACAGTAGATATATATTTTCATCAATTTGTACCAGCAAACCTGCTAGGCTTTTCGTGGTCTTGCCTCAGGATTCAAAGTTTGCTCTCATCTAATGTCTCAGATTTAATTTCCCTTGTTAGCAAACTCTAGAGTTCCGGAATTAGTCGAAGTGCACGCAAGCTAACCCGAACATCCAGTTATCCAAAAAAAAAAACCTGCTAGGTTTTTCATGGTAATTGTGTGGATCAATGCTGCGTGAATGCTACTGTTTGATGGGTTGAATCGTGTGAGCTGTTAGGAGGAAAAATATTAATTGCTCCTGCATTACCATCACGTTACCATCACGTGTTGCTCCCAAACTCTTCTCCGCCAAAAACAAATTCACGTACCATTGAGTTATGCCTTTATGGAGAGAAGACTTTGGAACATCATGTGACAATTTTTTTTTGATCACATAAGAACACAACATTCACTCGTTTTTTATTGTACATATAGGTTTCTCGGGAAAGGTTTTTGACTTTGAACACTACAGAATGGTTTTAGAACACCCTCGATAAAAAAAAAAAGAAAAAAAAAACCACTACAGAATGGTTTTAGAACACCCTCGATAAAAATAAAAAAAAAAAAAAGAAAAAAAAAACCACTACAGAATGGTTTAGGAGGTAATTCAACATGTTTGTATCGTAATTGAGAATTTTTTTTTCTCAAAATGTCTTCAACCTATTCATAACCTCACTGCATCTAAGCGCAAGCGCAGTTATAGTGCAGTTACGCAATCGTGGGGTAAGAGCCCTCATTATTTCAAAAAAAAAAAAAGAAAAAGGTTTCCAAAAGACTCTTGATTTTAGTTAACTGATTTCTTGATTAAGGCCCCGTTTCCCATTTGCTAAAAGTCCTAAAAGTGATACAAGTCTCTCATTTCATAGATTTTGTGACATGTCACTCCCCTCACATACATCGACTTTTAACACTTTATCGAGAAACAGAAATGTAAAAAGTCACTTTCAGCTAAACCGCCCCTTAATTTCACTAGCTAAAAAGTAGTAAATCATAGGCAGACCCTCACTTTGGATAATTGATCATGGCTTTGCAAGCACGAGTCATCTTCTTCCCTGAGAGGACGAGACAAATGTATGTGTGGTTGAATGTGAAGTAGCATTCGAACTCGTGGGAAGAATGAAAGGGGGGTGATTGGAACATGAGTTGCCATTCAATACAAAGATGCTGAAATTTCTAACACCAGCTACCTAATTGTATTTATCACTGGGAAGACCCACCGGCCATCATCATTAAGGGAACATTTGTATTCCTATATTCTCGCCATCATAGCAGTACCTTGACTGGGTGGATACTGCTAATTCACATTGGAAAAATCAACGCGTACACCACATGTGTGCACACCACATGCACACCAGCTCATCCGGACCGTCCAAACGCTTTTTGGACGGTTTGGATTTGAAACCGGTCATAAATGCTTTGTGACCAGTTTCAAATCTAGATCGCCCAAAAAGCAATTGGACGGTCCGGATGAGCTGGTGTGCATGTGGTGTGCGCGTAGCATTACTAAATTCACATTCAATGGCAGACCTAAAAGCTAATAATTAAATGTCTTCCCATGAAACATATGTCCTAGGAAAATTAACTAGTACCTCTTGGAGTACCACGAGCACTGCCATGGGACCTCTACCATCAGTGGCGTAGCCAAGATTATTACGGGCACTATAAAATAACCACGAGCTCTGAGAATAGCCGTGCTTCAAAAACAACCTATACAGCTACACGCCCACGAGCTGATGGTTGTTGACAATGTGATGGTAACATGCGTCTTGTGGCGTGAGAAATTACTGGGAGTTTTAGGCTTGTGTAGAATGTTATTTTATTATTTACCAATCCAAAAGTAGCTGAATATTAATCCAATGTTTGTGTAAGTGAAGAATTATTTAAATAATGATAATTGTTTGGTTATCACATAATGCGCGGGCGAGTACGGGCGTTGGAGGTGAGTGCAAGGATTGAGTAAGCGAGCGCAAAGCGAGAATTGTGAGCAGGAGCGAAGACCATTTTGATGGATTACGTGACTAAGGGTTCAAGTAGCAAGTAAAACTAGCAAAATAAGAAACCCCAAAGGCCAGAGGGTAGCTCAAGTGGCAACATGAATGAGCTGTAAACCCTAACATCTTCGAAACTTGACAATTTCTTGAAGAGAAATCTCTTGTGAATCCTCTAGTCTTGGCGTGGATAGCCTGCTTTTGACCGGACCAAAGAGGAAAATAGTTGAGGTGCACACAAACTGGCCCAAAAGAGCAGTGTGGGCACGTGCTCACACTGGTCTCAGGTTCGGGTCTAAGTATATAAACCCCACATAAATGTGTGGTAGTAAAGACCCATGGAGTACCACCATAATTGCGATGAATAATTGCTCAACTCCTAGAGCAATTGCTTTCATTGAATTTTTTTGCCGACTCAGCTCCCTTGTCCTGATAAGAACCCACGCCCATTTTACACACAAGGCATACTCACATAGCTGTTAAGACCCACACACAGCAGAGTCTCAACTTAAAAATGGGAGTGGTTGTAGAGTATTTTAACTATCAAACCTTGGTAGGCCACATCCACATAGATTCGACCAATCAAACATGTCTTTTAATCTTTGTGGAAAAGACGTAACAACCTTTAGTCAAATTGATCATATTTTCACATATAAAATGTGCATGTTCACAAGCACTGTTTTATCCGTCCAGCATAATAACGTGACAATAGTAGTTTGAAATATGAGCTGTAATGGAGGTTTTTTGGATTGAAAATAAAGGACAATAAAAGCAAGTAGAGTAAAGTTTTGGACCATGAAAGTCAAAGAAATTACCACACACCTTCATTCTCAAAACATCACATTTAAATCTCACACTCTAGCACAGTACCACGTAAACAAAGTATGTGTCTTTAATCAAACAACCCAAAGTAAAAAACTTTATTTCCCTATTTTTCTTTTCTGTTACAAAGTCCACCACAAGTGTCGAGGAAATATTAAAAAAAAAATGCTCGTAATTTCCAACCTCTACTACACTATTGTACAACTTCAAGGTACACTGTACATTAAGCAAGACATAACCTAGCAGCCGATGCTTGGTCACTCAAATAACTGCCAAAAACAGACCAAATAGTCGCAAAAATTGGGAATCTAACACTAATTTACAAATTACAGGGCGACTAAAGAGATGATAACTTTACCTCCATTGTATAGTTTCTTGTGACCGGAAGACCAACTCCAGTAAAGCAAAAAGAATGAGGTCAAGAATATATATCATGCTGGTATGCAGTAAGAGGAGCTGAGAGCTGCGGGCAGCACACAGACCAAATGAGGTCCGGGAGGATTGCAGCTTATATTTGCGTCGTCTACATTTGGAAGCAGTAGTTGCGGTGGACGAACATATCCCGCAACCAGTGGCACACACACTATGGAGATAACTATCCTTGAACCTGTCGGTTTATGAGAATTTCAGGGACAGATTTAGATCATTCCTGATATGTGAAATAAGAAAATCATCCTTAAGTGACTCAGGTACCTTGGTCTGTGGAGAGTGAAACATGCCCTCTTTTCCTTCCAGCAATCATCCAGGTATCTGAACTGGCATTGACTTCGTATAATACCTCATCCTGCTGGAGGAGAAATGAAAAATCCTTTATAGAAATCGAATGGTATCTGTATTATTTTACAAAATTACAAAGCTGACGCTGTCAATACAAATTCTACGCCATAAGCACATATCTTCTATGAAGATGTGAAATAAGAAAATATTCTCATTCTTTGTGGCAATATTGTGGGCTCAGTTGTCGTTATCTTCATCTTCCTCTTATGGGTCTCTTGAATCCTCTTTCAGACAAAGTTGAATGTCTTTGCTTTGTTTGCATGTGTCAGTGTCACTTCTCTACCCTTTTCTTGTGATCCATGCAATATATTAACATCCAAGGGAACTTAAGTATACTTCAGCTATCCCACTAGAAAAGCTGACAGGGAATAGCGAATACATGATTATCTTGCTGGAATTTGCCCAACATCGATTCATTATAACCTCGAAAAACTAGTATATGAGCCTAGGTGGCCTCTCCACTCATTGCCAATTGGTTTTGAGTTTGATACTTTAACATCGCATCAGAACTAGGTTTTCGAAGGCTTTTCCCCTTTGTGCCATAGTTGCACTTTGTTTCGTTGTGATCCGTATTTTCCAGATCCTTTGTTGACCTCTCCACATGTGAGTCAGGGGTCACACGTGCGGAGGAGTGTTGGAATTTGTCCCACATCAATTAATTATAACCTCAAAAACTAGTATATGAGCTTGGGTGGCCTCTCTACTCATTGCCTATTGATTTTGAGTTTGATGCTTTAACATACCTCAACCCCGTATTTTAACTCAAATGACGCTACCCCGCTAGAAAAGCTTACAGGGAATAGCGAATACACAATTACGTCAACCCCGTATTTTTACTCAAATGACGGGCTATTTCATGTGGCACTAACAGACACTGATATGGTAACTTTGGTTCCATTTAAAGATGATTATCGGAAAGAGGAGATATGACTGACTCTCAAGTTGAAGCACTCAATACAAGGACAAAGAACAAAAGAAAATTGAAAATGAAAAACTTCTGGCTTACATTTTTGTCAGAAAGCACTTTCTCCTCGAAATCCTTTAACCTTTCAACTCTCCACTGCATGGTGACAAGCTGCCTAACTCTGAGGCCACTTGAAGGAAGAGGAAGAAAACCAACTGCCAGGCAAGGTTCCAGGACAGGCCGCTGTAAAACAAGAGCACTCTTGAAGATCAGAGATTGTGTAGCATCCTCAACTCCTTTGGTTTCCATGGCTACAGGGGTGTGTGCTCCAAGGCTTCTATCACCCGTTATTCCATATCTGATATTTAGAACACTATCTGGACGCAATGCCTTGGCTTCATCTGTAAAACCAAGATAAGTATTGTCTTGTTGCATTCAAAAGTAAGAGAACACTTAAAAGTTAAATCTCTGAGCGGCAGAGCATCCCCATTGGTTTCCATGAATCATATCCAAGATGATAAAGGAAAGAGATCCCGCCCTTCAGGAAGTATCACGACAAATTAAGTCAAGTTCAGCTACTTATATGCTAGTATTTAATCCTTCAACAAGTCCAATATTTCCTGTTGTTTGATCCCCAAACCCTTCCCCTATTGGATTTTATGAGCATGAGCAACTCTCTGTCCTGGGAAGGATCAAATTTAAATATACTAATCTTTGGACCGAGAAATGGGTGGTGAACACTTTATTTTTATCATTATTTTTTATTTTTTATTATCGGCAAGGGTGGTGAACACTTGGTAAACTTTCTAAGGTTCTGAGCTGCTGTCCCAAAGTGACACTGCAATACGCTGAAGGTTTAAGGCCAAAGTCACACAAATTCAGTAAGGAGAATGCTCCTTCTGTCCCACATTTCTGTCACCTTAACCGCATCTGGATGTCCCAAACTTGTCATCCATTTTGAAAAACCAAGGTACGCGATTGTATGCTTTTACAACATTTTCCTTTATTTATAATGGAAAACACTTCTAATCATGCAAAATAGAGGGACAGACCAGGAAGCTGATACTCTGTTGTTGTAGTACATATGCTAATTGCGTCTTCGCTTAAGAAGTTAGATTTCCAAGGGTGGATAAGTAGTATGGGATAAGCAAGTAATGCTCAAACTGAAGAGAATAAATTAGTAAATGTTTTTAACTTCATAAATTTGAAATGCAGGGTACTTTCTTGGCAAGGCCAAAGTCATTATTGGACCTCCATGAATGGGTAAACGTGAATGGAACTTTGTGCATTATGTAACAGTTCTACAATTGATTCTTCAAATTTGCAAATGAAGGTATCCAACATACTCTTGGTGTGTCAGTGTCAAATACATACTCTTGGTATGTATAGCTGGACCAATGACTGATAACCTATGCATAAAGCTAAAGATGAAATAGGCATACCTTCAGCCACTGCAGTCACCAAGCATATACTGAACAGCATTCCTGCTCTGGACGTCGGGGAAATAACAAGTGGAAAGAAACCAGAAGCTGGTCTCCCATCACCTTGTCCAGTGTGAGTAAATCCTTCTTGAAGATCCAACCAAGCATCATAGATGGTCAATGAGGCTTTCACTTGAGAATGCAGCATCACCTGGAAGAAGAATAGAAGAAGATTTAATACACAAAATGGAATAAGCAAGATCATGCTAAAGATTTGACATAAATTGAACTTAAAAACCAAACCAATGCAGAAGCCAAAATTGGTCAAAATAATAAGGTATTGAAGGAGTCAAGGATAAGATACCTGCAGAAGTAAAGTACCGTCATTGCATTTGTCTGCAACACGTGTACTCACGTGGAAAGGGTCAGTGAAATGCACTGCTAGGGTCCTGTACATTTGTTCCAATCAAGCTTGGCCGAAGAAAAATTAATCTACAAAGCTGCTGGGAATTTGGAATAAAAAGGAAGGAGAATAACTGTACCTTTCGAATGTTTGATTATGTGATACTCCAAACTCAAGTTTCAGAGCAATTGTCCTTAACCCATCCACAACACTCTGTCGTGGGGGAACAGCTGCCCACAGAAGAGATGTGGCATATTAATTTTAGCGCTAGAACACAGAAACTTTAGAAGCAGATGAAAACCACGAGAAGTGTTTTAACATTCTTTCACCTGCATTTGTTCCTCTAGCAAGACTCTCACTTATCGCACGCACTGGAATCCACAGTACAGAATTTATATCACCAGCCCACTCTGGCAACTCGATTCTGCCCTCATTAAGAGTTAATTGCTTAAACTCTTCAGTAACAGTAGAACCATCATTTCTAGCATCATCCGAGTAACCCAGTTTGGCTGGAGTTTGTGAAACGTCACTATGACTCTCCATTTCAATGACATGAGACTCATCGATCCTCAAACCAGGACCAGTGTCAACATGCAAGACAGCACCCTTAAGGGAGTAATCAATTGGCTTAACAATTATTCCAACCCATTGAGGTTCATTAATGAGCAAAGCAGACGAAACAGCTGCAGAAAGATCTACCAGAGGCCTTGGTTTAAACACCTAATAGTGGAAATGCGTTAGATCGTTTTTCATAGACAATGTTGTCCCTAGTCACAAACAATTACTACACACATTAAATAGGAGGCCATACTATTAAAAAAGTAATGCAAACTAAAATGGGAGGATGAAACTGTTCATGTCCTCATCATAAAGTTTATCATAAAAAATACTCATTACAATTTTCTATTGAAAAAAAGAACAATACCTTTAAGATGGGTTTCGTCGGCTTCTCATAACTCATAAAATCATCAGTGTCTGCTGGTCCGCCTTTAGAAAAACTATGAGATCTAAATCTCAAGTGACCAATTTGCCCAGTAAGAACCCCCAGGACATATGAACCTGGTTTCTGTGGGGGGAGGGAAAGGGTGATTGTATTTCTCCCAGGCTTAAGTATGATAGCCACAGGGCTCTTTATAGCCTTAAAATCAAAATACAGAAAATCAAATATTAGGCAGGCAATCATTTGCATCCTACAAAGCATTGGTGATGCAACATTAATAACATTGCATAAAATAGTGGGGAAAAAAAAGAATGAGTACCTTAACACCTTCATCAGCATTAAATGTAGCTATTAGAGTTAGACTGAGTGATTCAAGAGTTATATCATCAGGAAAGCCACTCCAAACGGTCACGGATAGAGAACCAGGATCGCCATCACATAGCTCCAATTGTGGCCCATTGCCAGAAAATGTTATCAAGGAAGACACATCAAGGGGCACAGGGTGCTTCATTTCACTATGGGCAAGACGGACTAGCTCTGACTGAAAAGCTTGACGCTCCTTCGTTGAGAATAAGCCTTTGTCCAGTGAGAGCAATCTCACACAAGACGATAAATAGCCAGCTTGATCATTCAGGATTTTTTGGCACTCTGCTAAATTGGGAAGAATTTCAGCCAACAAATCTTCCCATCCCTCACCAGCATAGAGAGCACAAACCTTCTCATATGACTTTGCAGCAAGATCAAAGTTTCCATGCTTATAGCAGACAGCTGCAATTTCACCATCAAGGACAACTCCATGCCTTTTCCACCATGAACGATGATAATTGTTAGCAGCACCTTTTGATAGCTCCAGATATTTTTGCTGATGGGACAAGAGATTCATGACAGTTTATATTAACCTCCCAAACAGAGAGGTATCAAAGTAGAAGCCACTAATACATATGAATCATCGCAAAGCTCTAGCAACTTAACATTTGCTTGAAGACTAAAATGGCAAGGAAGCAAAAACAAGAACTTGCGGTAGATAAGAGTCAAGGTCTTCTTATAATTTAACGACAATTGTCATCAAAATAATATGCAAGTTCCCATTAAAGGATGTGCACATGATTAAACAGAGCATTGCCTGGTGACAAAAAACATGAAATATAGTCTGTTTTTGACAAGTACCTCAAACTCCTCCATAGATGACAGCGACTTCCAAAGATTAGGATCAGAAATTGTGTTACGGAGAGCATGTTCAGCAGCAACATATATTTCTGCAAGCCTCATAGGCCGATCAATGGAGCTGTCGAAGTTTCCTGGTGAAGAATTAGTTCTTGAAAAAAGAGTTGTATGCGCTTTAGTTGATGGGGACATCCTCGAAGATACATCTGAACCCAAGCTGCCAGCATGAAATAACTGGATAAGGGCCCAGAAGAATTTAGAGATCAGAAGAACATGCACAAACATAAATCGGGAATACTTTTGGAACAATTTTAAAATATAAAGGGTTATCCACAAGGACCACAACTAGTGTGCTTGTTTCCAAATAAGTTTAAAGCAGCTAAGCACAGTTTAAGGTAAAACATCGGAAGACTGGCTCATATTACCCATAATTCGAAAAGCATATACTCCAGTTTATATTGCATTCAACTACTAAATTCCATTACCCATCAACAAAGCCGGAGCGACCATCAAGTAAATCCAACATGTTGTTAGAGGAAAGAGAAGCCCTTCGGCGATTAGCTTCACGCAGAAGCATAGATGGTTCAAGAGGTAATGGCTTCCTCTGAATACCAAAGTGCTTAAGCTTTGGAGTCACTTGAAGAATCAGCTGCACAGATTTGGTGAAACACATAAGCAATAAAATTGTCAATAGGGTATCATAGCCATTAACAGTGGTGGTGACAAATAGGATAGCTTCCAAAAAGGACTACTTAGAAGGCACTACTGACATTGACTAAGGTGAGGGCTCCATTGCCAAGTTTTCAAGCCATTCCACTATTTCCCACTAACTTTTCCTATTGTTTCTGAATTAATCCGAGTCAGGCAAATCCTTTCTTTACACTATTGTTCTGTGTCCACGGAAGACAAAGAATATTATTTAGTATAAACTTTTACCTTAACTACATTAGCCCTAGAATTCAATGCAAGGACACAAGCACTGCTCAGGTAAGCAGCATGATTTTCAAAAGCAGAAAGCATGTCACAAACTGATCCCTGCTAATTCAGATATAATCTTAGACCCCAACTGGATGACAGATGTTAAGCATTGCACCGTTACAACGATATATAATCATACGTATCTGTTCATTGATTTCCTCCAGGTATCAAGCGTAAAGCCGAAGAGATGAAGCTATTCAGAGCACTAGAGCAGACATGAGGCATTATTTTTAGATGAAGAATTATATATTCCGGTGGCACAAATAAAGTGGGTGACATGTTAGGATATTATTGGAGGTACATTTTGCAGGTGAGACATCTCCTTTCTTCTGAGTTGAGTATCATATTGGCTTTCACACTGTTATTTACTTCATCCGATTTCAGTGTCTTCACATCCTATATGATCGACATGCCAGTTGAATGACTAATAACAAAAGAAGCAAAAGTATCCATTGCGGTTGATAAATTACCAGTTGTCCCAAAATCTTAAGATGTTAGGAAATGAGCCAAACAATGTATGTCAAGCAATCCAACACCTTCTCACACTTGCAACCCCATCTTTCAGGTGACAATGCAAAACTCTAAATACAGGGTGAAATAGAATGCAAAGGAGAGAAGCATAACGCAAACAATGGATAAATGGAAACAGAGAGACTTCAACCAAGACCTTTCCCAACCTGAGCTCTGATGTCGTAAGTTACCAATTGTTCCAAAGCTTAAGATGTTAGGAATTAGGCTCAACAATGTCTATCAAACCATATACACAAAATTAACACCACAAGGAAGGTTTATTCAACATATGGCAGTGCTCATATTTACAAGCCTATTGCTAGTTACAGGCCAAAATACTAAAAAACTCACCTTTTCTTTCGCAAATACCTCAGAAGATGCATCAGGTGGGACTGAAGGCCAAATGGCTGGCTTAGGCCAAGGAAGCATGCTGAGTGCGGCACTGCTCAAATGAAAATTGTATTAGCATGAAGGGTAACTTCTGGGCGTGCTTTCAACAGAGAAAAGACTCAAATAAATTTTTATGTCAGATAAAATGTGTTTCTACCTGTTGGCTGGACTTCTTTCTATATCTGACCCATATCCAATTAAATATGCAAGCCTCATTAACTGCCACATATGGGAAACATTTTACTTTAGCAGCAGGTTAAGTTCTAACGCATTGAAAGAAAAGGACGAACACAAATGTCATTCTATAGGTTCATAATAAGAGTGCAAAGGGCGTAGGGGAGAAAATAACAATAAGCAAATGAGGTCTGATCTTACAAGAAATTTCGTGCAATGAAAAGATTTTCGAACACCATATCCGCACATTTAGAAAGATTTTGGGCCCTAAAAAACATGCTTGGATGTATTTTCTCCTTCAAAATCAATTCTTGGTTGGTCAAAGTTTTGCTTGCTCCTTTTGACTAATTTATGCTTATGCATCCAATTGAAGATATGACAAAAAGGATGGGGATGAAATGTTTACCTTAATCCGGCACAGTGAATAAAGGTCCCCCTGAAGGCGGTAAAACTCTTTTTCTATATCTTGTGGCACTTGTTCATCACTATAATTGGAAGTAGTTGCATTGATTAAAGCCAAGCAAGCAGTGATTACCCAAACTTCACGCATACAGAAGGGTAATATATTCTGTAAACACAGAAAATAAGTAAAACTAATCAGAATGAATAACTTTTCAACAGAAGCTTAAAGAAGCAAAACTTACTTTAAGATAAAATAACATCAATTACCTCATGTACTGCCAATGCCTTTGAAAAGCTGATTATAAATGGATAACCCCGCGATGACACCTCGGAAGGACGATTCAGCTTGAATAATAGCTACAAAGTTGAGATGTACAAGTGAAAACACTATCAAAATACAAATACAGCAAAACAAAAATCCTAAAGATTTTCCTTTTATGAGGAGAATCCTCAGAGGCAGGGCCACCTTCAGACCCATCACCCCTGCGAGGAAGGGCACAGGAAGACAGTGGTACAGAAAATTAGCTTCACCATACTGTTATTTCTTCAAAAGCTGACTCAAATATATTTTGCTATTATCTGTTAATATAGTAACTTTTCTTGATTGGGAAATAAGAAACCTAATTTTTTATTATGTAACTAACTTCTTCACATGTGGAAAAAGAACTCTGGTCTTACTACTTCTATTTAAAACCAACCTAAGTTAACCACTACTTCACAGTCTAGCACACCTTCGCTTGGCAGGCAAAGAGATACTGTCGGAATTCAAACTCTCTGAATGAATCATCTTGAACAATCTGCGTTAATGGCTTGTTTCCAGGTTTTAGCAGTGCAGCTTGATCATCTCCTTTGTCCATTCCACCAAACTCCCGCTGTTTCCCTGTATTGTTAACTGCATTACATGGAAAAAGTAAACCAGAAAAGATAACATTAATAATCCATAATAGCTCATTCTACACTATATGCAAGAGCACAATAGAGATACCAAGGAACACGTGCATTTACACCTGTTTCCATATATCAGAGCTCTAGTTCATAACAGTTATAATTCTATGCTTAATATCCAGCATGTCTAAATGTATAATACTCCTTATATATCCTAGAGCATATTTGAGGCACTAAGGAACACGTGCATTGACACCAGTTTCCAAATATCAGAGCTCTAGTTCATCACAGTAGCTGATAGATTATAACTTTTTTTTTTTATTATTTATTTATTATTATTATTATTTTAATGCTGGCAGCAGAAATGAAGCACTAGGGTATGGATTCTGCACCTGTTTCCGAATAGCAGAGCTCTAGTTCGTCATATTCTCGTAATGCATCTTCATGGAGATGAGCCATCTCAAACATAAAAGCCAAGCTTTCCTGTATATGGAGGGTAAAGGTTATGAAAAAACAATTCCAGAAACAGAACAAATATTTTTGTTTTAAAGTAAGAAAGAAAACACTTCTGAACAAGGTAGTTTCTGGTAACTCCTGAAAACGGGGCTGCTCTTTCTTCACTGTAAAGGTTTTTTTAGGTTAAGTACTTAAACTAAAAGCCTTTACAGTTCTTTCATAAAAGAAAAGATAAGCATGCAAACCAACAGTACACATTCCCAGACATTTTCTACTCACAAAAAAAGCAAAGCCACACAGACAATAAGTCAAAGGATTCAATTACCTTCAGGATGAAAAAATTGCAAAAATTCCAAACTGGCATAAAGCGTTGTTCACTGAGCTTGCGAATCTCATCTTCGTAAAACTGAATGCGCCTATCAAGTGTGTTCCTGACACACTCCATGATTTTGGACTCCAAGTCTTCCCAGAAATTTGCTTCAGGTCCATGTATATCTAGTTTGCAGCACCTGAGTGAGGCATTAGTTGGGAATAAGAAGGTTCAATGAATCTCTTACACTGAAGAAAATTCAAATTAAATTGCAACATGATATTCATATACTTTGTTAAAAGTTTGTTAGATTTCTTACATTCCAGTTTAGTAAACCATAATAGCCAGCAGCCACATGTTTTATTCTTTTGACCAGATAAAGATCAAAATTATCAAAGACTGTTAAACTTCAAATCTAAGTCAAAGGGGCTAATTGAAGTACTAAAATTAGAAGGAAGAACAAACAATCAGAAAAAAACCTCAGCAATGACAAGGACAACAGAGAACAGCAGTATGATTTGACTGAGCAAAAAATACGTACGGAACAGCTTGTCTTTTACAGCAGCCTTCTCTCAAATGATTGAGAATGTTGATATAAATGCGTCATAAGAGCTAGAAGATAAGATGAGAGAAAATTCTACACAGATGCGCTAGTCAGGAGGACTGATGTAGTTATGGTACGAGGTAGCAGTAAGGGGAGGGGTAGACAAAAATTGACTCTAAAGGAAGTAGTTCGAATGGGTCTAAGTTTTCCAGATAAAACGACGACATATCTCAATGGAGAGGGCATGTAGCCCGCCGCTAATTGATTTCGATCAAGGCTCAGTTTGGTTTCTGTCAACTGAGTAGCCCCCACTTAAAAATCTAGTTACTGTTCACAACAGCCTTATTTCCCTGATTAGCCAACATTTGATTCTTGTTTCAAGAAAAGTAAAATAATTTACTAGTAGACCACAAGCTACTACAACACTGACATATATGCCAATAGAACTCAATGCATAGTTCAGTAAAAAGTGTAAACCACACTATCAGCAGCTGCAGGGTTACCTCTCTCTCTTCTTTGAGCTGAATTCTACCTCTAGTTTAGCATATACTTTCTTTGCAAGCTTGACGGCCTGATCATTGTGGGGAGGAGCCTTAGTCACAAACACAATAAACCACTCTCGTTCATCATTCTGAACAATTAGCTTCAAACGCGGCTTAAGGATAGTCTTGAACTCATCAAGATCCTACACCAAATGTTAAAATATCATATGACTATAACAAAGAGATTATTAATGAAAGAAGAAAAATCAAAAGCATCTATGCAAAGGAATAAGCAACTAAAACAAGTCAAATACACTTTTTTCTGCTAGGCAAC
The DNA here is from genome assembly GCA_963854785.1 of Vaccinium vitis-idaea. Lineage (NCBI taxonomy): Eukaryota > Viridiplantae > Streptophyta > Magnoliopsida > Ericales > Ericaceae > Vaccinium > Vaccinium vitis-idaea. Next base: position 5,146,913 of record OY978217.1, read on the forward strand.
TATAGGCCTAGAAATTGACATAGAGGTTAAGAGGTAGAGAAGACGCTACATTGCCTAGAATTAGAGGTATTTGCTCAACATGTCAATAGTTAGGTCAAAAAACTGATTCTAATGTCGGCAGCTTTGGTGAATGTTAAACCTCCTTGATTTCCATAAGGCATTTGCAATTTACATTGTTAATGTTACACCTCCTTGATTTGCCATAAGGCATTTACAATTTACATTGTTTGTTTCTAGAACAATTGAAATAAGCATTTCGATCAATCTCAAAATTTCCACCCTTACATAATGAGCACAGTGACCCCAGAACTGAGAAGTGCACTCCAAAAATATGAATAGATGACGTAAAAAAGGAGAAGCCATAGAATTATAAAGTTGTGCTATACAATTCGTTAGTCTAAACAGGGCTGCACATGACTAAATATAATGTTCACAATCTAATGTAGCATTAAGTTCTAAACTTAAACCAAAGATGTACATTTAACAGTGAAGAGACAACCAGTTACCTCACAAGTAACCAGAACAACAGTTGCATAAGGTTCCCGGAACCAAAATAACAATTGTTCCTGAGGAAACCGACTACGAAGTCTTGAATCTGTTGTCAATATGAACTCCAAGGGCAGTTTCTCCACAAAAACAGGATTGCGTGTCTTGTTGTTCAAACAAGCTCTTGTGAATGGCAAACGCTCCTCAAACCCCGTCTTCACAGTGGGCCACAAGTCACTGACATCTTCAACTGGGAAGCAATTCATATTCCATGTGAAATTCTAAGATTGGAACATAATTACATCCATCAAAGGACAACAGAACAGGACATCTAACCTTCTGCAATTTTGCGTGTGTGTGTGTGCGCGCGTGTTACAACTCCATCAAAATTTTCATAACATAATGCCACACTAGCTGTACTACTTCATATTGCAGGTATTTTACAAACAACAAGGTTCTTGAAAAGCAATAATCCAGATCACTCCAGTGAGCACAAACGGAAGATCAATGGAAGTCACAACTTAGGCAATGCAACCAACTTGGGTCAACATTTGTAACACAATCAAAATGAATTTACAGGTTTACCAATTATTCGTTCAGTACTTCTATGGATAAATTCAGGGAAGAACGCTGAAGTTTCTTGGATGGAACCAACAACAGAAATATAATCTCTCTTACAAATAAAACAAAAAGGCACTGCAAAAGCAATAATCTACATTCAAGGCTAATAAGAAGACGCGTGTTAGAAATAAGCTCCTTTTTGCAACATGTAAGTCTCCGATTATTACGTCTATTACCAGCAAACGGGTAGCAAGAGAAACAGTGAAACATGCACCACTAATTACTGATAAAAGAAAAACCATTTATCCCATTCACATATAAATCAGATTGACACTGACACTTAACAACAATGCACTAGCGCCCACTAGAGTGCCAACAAGCCCCATAGCATGCACAATGTCTCCCTTTTATATGGCCTGCAAATTTGAAATATATAACTGCATAAAGTACATAAAAAACTTGATGGGCTAGGCGCTCTAAGCCAACCAATCTTCTTCACCATATGAAATGCAACCCCTGGTGTGGGGCTGACAAGAAATTGCACTTCATGCGTAAATCCTTCCTACAGTTGGCTCATTTCTTGTGTCACATAAACATCAGCCTCAGTTTGATCCCACTCTACCACAAGCAACCCCAACTTGTGGCCAATCAACTACCCTATCTGTTGAATCCACTCATCCTCTTGCCACCACACCTTTTTCATACCTCTTACCTCGAGGTTTGTCACAAAATCTGTTGCATATTAGCTCAAGTTCACCTTCGCCCATGAGGGACTTGGCTCATTTCGTCCACTCTTTGCACGATTCAACTTGAAGTTTGCAACTGAAGACTTGTTCCCTATCATTTCTCTTCATTATCAATACCTACAAAAGTAACAGAACCATCCAGTGTAGGTTGCCATTGTAGCTCTATGACCCCATAGTGGTCAAGTACTAGTTCCTCAATCATACAAGACCTCATATCTGCAATCACACTACCACTTGCAGAAGTTGTATCTCCTCCTTATACCTCAAATCGGACTTATTTAGGCACTCAAAGGATTTCTTGTAATGAGTTGGGACTCCTTGCCCTGTATCCCATTAGTTTCTAAATTCAAGCTTGGAAGAATGAACTGAACAACCATAGAAAATGCCACACTAGTACCGTGACCCATTGGTTTTCACCCCGAGTGAACACACTAAATGCTATCCAAAAGCATCCTCAATCTCCTGAAGCTTGCTTATTCGAAGCATCGCCCCCCTTCTTTCCTTCACTTCTTGCATAGACTGTTGAAACCAATGTTCATTTCTACCTCACAAGCCATAATCAGCTTTGGAAGGTAGCCCTTTAGTAATTCAGTCTTCTGACCTCCACGCCCAGCGGTGCCTCAACCTCTGATACTCAACTCAACGTTGCTCTAGTACCTCGGTCAACATAACTTCATTCTGAGGCATGTTGCTCGCACTTGAGTCCCAACATTCATGCTGGCCTTAAAAACTTGGTCTCCCCTAAGCGCTCTGCCAGCATTTTCTAACTGTACTGACTCACGCAACTGGTAACATGGTTGTCTCAATCTCCCCAACATACACAAACTTATTCACTCGCATCCCACCACCAAACTGTCTTAGTAAAAAATCTTCACACCGAGCGGATCCCAAAAAAAAAAACCAAGATAGTGAATGCTCACTTAGAGGAAGAAACTGGAGTATCGCGAATGAAGACCAGAGGAGTTAATCAGATGGATGTCTAACAAGTCTACTTTGCAACAAAAGACACAATTGCTCATACGAAAAGAAGGATCCATCCTGATCATTGCCAAAGAAGAAGGCGGCCAACACCATAAACATTCACTTGATGGTAATTCACCACAAGTCATTCCATGCCAACTAGAACACCCAATTTGCAACCCCACCACCCGGGGACAACCATCAAAAAAGTCCCGCAACAGAAAAGGACATTGAAGACAATCTAGTTGACAGAGTAGTTAAGGTGCCCTGACTTCGTGCCTTGATTAGTTAGCCACTAAGAGATTAGCTGGGAGAAGCCAAAACACTTGCAGATGTTCACGGACAAACTTGAGGAGCATATACCTTACAATTCAGGTCGTTTACACCAAGCTCCACATATGGGACTACACCCTCATTTTCTTATCACACACCAACCCAAACCTGTTTTCATTTAAAGAGCCCAAATATATATGTCCCCTTCAAGTGTGCATCTTACCTTTATTGTGCTTTTATATTGCGGGAGAGCTTGTGCCTGTATTTGTTTGTGCACCATGCATGTATTCATATGCTATTAGCAAGGTTACCTTGGACAGGCTTGCACAGTGGCAACCCAAGGCAAGTGTCTCATGGCCCTACACTAGGGAAATGCATCTCTTTAATAAATACTAATAAGAATCATAGTCCAACATCCACAAACAAAAACTCGTAGTCCTAAATCAAAAGTTTATTAGGTCAAACAAAAAAAGAACTCCAAAAAGTAAGCGTGTAAAAAGTTAATCCATTTATTTACAAGAGCAATAGACGTATCCAGATTGTGATGCAGAATCTCCAAGAGAGTATGACAAGGGACTAAGAATTCAAGACTTCATCACTATATGTCACTCAAACTCAAAGTTGAGAACCTTATCAGGCTTGCAATTTACAATCATTGTGCACTTTTGGCTTGCAATTTGCAATCACTATGCACCTTTGGCTTGCAATGTACGATCATTGGGAACCTTTTTCCTAGCGTATATGCCAATGTTCTAAAAGGCGTGTGCCTCGCATGCAAGATGCAGGTAGTCCAATGAGGCACAAGGCGCATGAGGCAAGAGCCTAATGGTTTTTTCTCAAATCTGCACTCAGATTTCATCAAAGCCATAGATTGATGAGGATTAAAACGTGGGGCAATGCACCAGATAAAATCCTTCAATTCAAACTAAAAGGTTCTGATAGTTTAGCCCTAGATGAACCAAACAAAACACAGATGAGGGAAGAATGGGAAGATGGAGATTCAAATGAGCAAAAAAAAGACGTGGAGGGCTATAAATCAATTGATGACAAAGAATATGAAGACATTGATGTTGAGGATTAGGTGCGCATAATTAGATCTTTGATTGCCATTATCCATTTTACTATTGCCATCACTTACAGCATTCCTAATGTTCAAAATTCAAATCAACAAATACGAACAAAAGTATAAAATCTATGAACTTATCCAAAAAAAAAAGTTTATAGATGCTATGCTTTTGTTCGTATTTGGTGATTTGAACATTAGGAGTGCTCTAAGTGAAGGTATTTGAACTAAATCAACAATCACGCCTAGGCTCTAGAGGACCATGGTGCCTCAGTGCCCTTAGAGCCTTTCAAATCACTGACTATATAGTCTATATACCATAGACAAACCGCCTGAAGTTTTGATTTATCAGCAGGTTCCATGAATAACTTCTATGTACATAGCAAACCCTCACAAACTCAAATACCCAACTGAAGAAAGTGATCTTAAACGGTCACAGATTACTGACTAAAAGCGCTACAACACTATAATCTTCGTTTAACTCACGTAAAACAGTCCAAACACTGAAAATGCAGAGTAACATTTCCAGTTAAGTCAGCAGAATAAAGATCCGTAGAATGTGAGAATGCAACTTTCAAAATCGGGAAGAAATAGAAAATACCAGCAACGACGAGGTGACCACTCGAGGTCTTTATGCTCTGGAACTGAGCTAAGAAATTCGCCATGATCGATCTACTGAAACCATGCGCTGATTCGGAGAGAGGGAGAGAGATTCGGTTTCTATAATCTGGGGAGTGTGAATCTGAGAGAGGAAAGAAGAGGGGTTTGTGAACAGTGAGGTTTTTAACTGTGGAGACTGCAAGCGTCGTTGAGGTCGCAGCAGCTTCTTCTTCTTCCTCTTCTTCCCATGTTGAGATTCACATCTCGGTGATTGGGTGCATCGCGCCTTGATTGCGCTCCATGATTAGGTGTAGGGTCGTGAGATCAGAACCACAGGATTACTCGCTTTGCTTTGATTAGAAGAACAGACTTTCCAAATCAGAGCGATTTTTTAGACTGTTTGTTGGCGTGGTTATGCTATCCGCAATGACTACTTACTCCGATTTGTCTGTCTACTGCCTTATGTCAGGGTCTTGTGCACTCTCGGCCGTCCGATCGTGTTTTGGATAGTTTGGATGCGTTCGACAATTTTAATTTATTTGTACTAATAAAAAAATCAAAGTAACTGTCCAAAACATAATCGGACGGCCGAGGGATGCGCAACACCATGCACAAAACCCCCCGGATTCCACCACGTGTATCGTGCTTGATAGGCAAAAATACTAGCAACACAATTATCTAAGCTGAGTTCTCCAATGGATTTTATCAAAATTTGAGGGAATTGATAAAATTTATAGATTTTTGCATTCAAAAATCTATAAATTTTGTCAATTCTCCTCACCAATGGATAAAATCAAAGGCTTGATTTTATTTAATTTTTAATAAAATATATTAGAGAACTCACCCCTAGACACAGGCCTGATTTCGGTAATTGAAAAAATTGATTTTTTGGTTTTGTCCTTATTCAATTTTTTTTTTGTATGTGTTAGTTTTCGGTCGATTTTTTTTGGTTTCTTGGCTTGCCTCGACGAGAGGAATCTAAAAATATAAAATTATTAGTCAAACTTAAAATTTTAAGAATAAAGACGAAGGTGACATCTAAAAAACCGATTTTTTGAATTATTTTTGTCTTTATTCACAAAACTTTAAGTTTGGCTAATAATTTTATACTTTTTAGATTCCTCTCGTCGAGGCAAGTCAAGAAATCACAAAAAATCGACCGAAAACTAACAAATACAAAAAAAAATTGAATAAGGACAAAACCAAAAAAACCAAAAAACTAATTTTTTCAATTTAACCAAATCAGGCCAGTCTCAAACACAACCCCTCGTCTATGAGGCTGGCTGCAATTACGTCAAAGTGGGCTTCTATGTAGTGGGTCAATTTTACACCCCTAGTCCACGATGCTCATTTCTCTTTTTTGGGCAGCAGCACGTGAATTCTTTTCGTTATTTAGTGCGGTATCCGAGCCGTTGATCGTTCAATTAATGGTTTTGATTTTAAAAAAAATATTGGGTTCGCCTTTTCAATTATCTCTACTCGGGCATTTAAAAGACAACAATGTTATGGATACACCACTTGACACTTGTGCACCCCAAATACACGACACCTTGATGTGGCAAATAAGGAGAAACTCAATGTGTGGCCTACCCAAAAAATGGGTTTCTCCTCATTTGTCACATCAGGGTAGTATGCATTTTGAGTTTACAAATAGTGTACCCATACCATTTTGCTTTAAAAAAAAAATCGGTTATCATTAGTTCACTTGGCTCCAATAGACTCGCCTTGGGAATTAGAAAACAGAACTGAGAGATATTTTGGACAATTCACTCATATATCGTCATGTATGTGAAAATATTATTTTTCTTATTATGAATTACTTCCTCCGTTTTTAAATGAGAGTCTTACTTTCTCTCTTTTGTCATTTTTTTCAAATCAAAAAATGAAGTGCTTCCACGTATTATTTTTTGAATTTTTTCACACCGAATTAAAGTACTACGACTTTTAGTAATAGACTATTATTTTGGAACGGAGGGAGTAATAATTTGGGAAACCATGGCCATGTTTTGGTAATATTTTGCCCAGCTGGTCATTTGCTAAAAAAAAAAAAAGAGAAAAAGAAAAAACCCAATCGGAGACAGTAGTAGGACTGTAGGAGGCTAGAAGAAGTTAACAGATAAGGGAATTGGATGAGTCGCGCCAAATCCTCTGCAACTTCCCCAACTACCATCCATGGCGTTTCCTCTATCCTCTGCTCTCATATTTCAGAAGACATCTATCGCAACTTCTCTCAATCCATCTATTGTACACCAACATTGCCGTCTATTGCAATCCAATCCAACTCGTAGAAACGACGCAGCAGCACCAGTTCGCCCCACATTTTGCCGCCTCTTTTCGAGAAACCCTTCCACGGTTAGTTCAAATCTGGTCTTTTTTTTCTGATAGTTCTTGGAACTGATCAAATTAATGCACGTCTTTGGAGGATAATTTGAAATTCACTAACGCATAGTTCTGTTGGATTGCAGTTTTCTTGATCCTTTTGGTTAGGGTAACAAGGGTAGGAATGGGGTTTGTATTTTAATGAACACACTATAATTTAGATGAGTTATCTTCTCTTAGTGCCTATAATGTGCATTACATGATGTAGTGAAACCTGAAATGCACCATACGAGCATGTATCACACTGGGTTATTTGAACTAGCTCAAGATGTTCAATTAGCGTCCTCGCAAAGTGGTAAAAACTTAAAAAAAAAAACAATTAGTAAACTTAGATGGTGTCTCTGCTTGAATGGTTAGTTAGCCAGGTTGTAGTTGATTGTTTGTTAGGCCAGATGTACTTGGTTAGTTGGAACAACTGTAATTGGCTGAGATTGTCTAAGAGAAAGTTTGGCTCATTCTTTATATATAGTACTGAAGTCTGCGTCTTGAGGCATTGAGAATCATTTCGAATAAAATTTCATTTGCTGAATTTTATCTCTTTGGAAATTTTGCCATCACACTACCTCATGAGGCCTTGACTGATGGTGACACTTACATTGGGTACACCATGGAAAGTTCCTCTCCTTCTTTTTCTCTTCCCAATCTTGTCATGGCGACACTCAATGTGGTAAAGTGCTTCAATTCTTTTTCTAGTTTCATCATTTATCGGCTACTCCTTACATTGCTTGAATGCACAATGTGATTCAAATATCACTTGATCCTCAGTGCTTAAACTTTAAATTAACCAAAACCTGTAAAAGCTATTGGATAATGAAACGCATCCAACTAGCAGCTCTTTTTAAACACAGAGACCAATACAAAGTACAAATATGTTTGAATATGCTTACATGTAAATGTCAGATACTCGAAATTCATGTCACGATTGCTGATTGCATTATTTTTTTAGGTGTTACAAGAGACCGAGCATAAAAAGTATCTGCTCCATAATGGCTTTCTTTTGTAAATTCTGTTCTTGTTTGCATGGTAACCAATACTAGATTGAAGATGTGAATTGGAAGGAAGTGTCACGCAGTATCACAACATAGAGTGAAGACCTATATTTTGCTTTAGTCATGTTGTTTTTAACAGCCTATGCTTAATAACCAGAGTTATGTGATGACAATCTCCTGCTCTCATTTGAAGTAAATTCCATATGCTGTAATATGGGAAATTGATTTTGTGATTTGAACAGCTAATAGACTGAATATTCAATAGTTTGATGTTTAAATATTTCTAGTTTTGTATTAATTATGTAGTATTTCTTATGATCCTCCCACTTGTTGAATTTTATAATGCAGGAAGTCAAACACAAGCACGAAATTTTAACAAACTTGTGTGCATCAACGTTCGAAGAAGGGATTAAAAGATTTAAAAGTGCAGTTGCCATGATCCTTGTTTTTGTTCAAATTGCATCTCCATTACCTTTTGCTGCTTGGAATTTTTGGCCTATTGCCCCTGCTGAAGCAGTGCTTTATTCTCCAGACACAAAAGTTCCTAGAACAGGGGAACTAGCCTTAAGAAAGGCTATCCCAGCGAACACAAACATGAAAACTATACAGGTCATGTTCAAAAACATTTTGTATTTGTACAATTCCAATGTATAGATTGTGACAAATCTACAGACTTTTCTATTTCCTTTAGGATTCCCTGGAGGACATCTCATACTTGTTGAGGATTCCACAGAGAAAGCCCTTTGGGACGATGGAGGGTAATGTGAAGAAAGCTCTAAAGGTATCACTTATCTTATTGTAATGTGTTCCCAAGTAAGAAAAGTGAAACAACTTGCTTATGGATAACTTTGAGTTATTGGAAAATGATACCTGGCTACGAGGCCACATTCTCTAATCGTAAATGTTAAAATAGATAGATAGAATTTTTTCATGAATGTTTTTGTGTGGCAAATCGATGCATGCCTAATTCTTACGCTTGTAAATCAATTGAAATAATATTTCTTATTCTTAGTTCTCTCTCTCTCCAATCATATATCTGTTTATGTATTTACAGATTGCAGTGGATGATAAGGATTCCATCTTGGCTGGCATTCCAGCTGATTTGAAGGAAAAGGGTTCAGAGTTGTATGCATCACTTATAGATGGGAAGGTACTTTTGAAGGAAGAGATTTAGTTCCTTTGGATGTAAAGGGCTAGTAGGCTGAATATTGTATGCAATCTGACTAACTGGACTTGTAGAGACTTACTCCATTAACCAGCTCCAGTTGCTTTTCACGATAAGTAAATGCAATGTCCATGACAATTACAGTATAAGGATTTGGAGTGGTTTGGTAAATTGTAAACCAAGCTGAATTGAAAGTGATGAGACGTAGATTCCTGTTTTACTTTGGGAGCCAGTTCAATCTTGGAAGGAAGCTGGACAACCACCCTTAAATTTCTTATGCAGATACATTTTTCACAATAATAAGATGCCTCAATTAAAGCACATGAAACATATTCTTTCCCTGTAACTTGATATCCATAAAGAGGCTAGTTTCAGTTTTGGCAGGCATTGGTTTTATCCATTAATTGGCTGAATGAAAATGCTATATCTCAGTGTTGTGACAGTTTCTGTATGGGTTTGGTCAGGGAGGATTGAAAACTCTTCTTGAGTGCATAAAGGATCAAGACCCAGACAAAGTATCAGTGGGTCTAGCATCTTCACTGGATGCAGTTGCACAACTGGAGCTTTTACAGGTAACCATACTGTTTCCCTCACAGTTTTTTAGCTTTAGAGTCTGCTCCATCCTCCTTAATTTTTTTTTTTTTTTTGTCTTTTTGGTTTGCGCATTTTGTTGTCTTTTCTGAATTTTTATTAGATTCGCCTTATATTTTTTGGGTTAATCATCCATTGAGAGGAGTCTAAAATAAAAAAATTATGACCAAAAGCAAAAAAAAAAAAATCACTAAAGACAAAAAATTTCCAAACTGTCTTTTTTTACTACAGTGTTAGCTTATATGAACATTTTTCAACTACAGTCCACATTTTTATACTTTTCTGACTCTCTTTCTAATGGCAGCCCTTATATATAGCTTGACGTGGGTGGCTTAAATAAGCATTCGGGCAGTGCCATAGTTAAGACCTTTCCTCATCCCCCCAAAAATGACGAAATGCTAAACAAAAAATTACAAAAAGTAAAAAATACCGAAAAATGTCAATAGACAAAAAGTAATAGAGAATGGCGCATCATTTTCCTATGTCACTAGAAGGTTCCGTACTCTATGTAGTCGATATTGATGTTATTTGTGCTTAGATTTTCATGGCTATATGTGTTGCATGGAATATCTATTCTATCTATAAAGGGAGAGCACTCTTCTGGTGTGAACAAATTTTGAAGCTGGCTCACACTTTCCGCATTTAGAGTGAATAGCATTTAAAATCTTGAGGAAAACTTTGTAATTTAACATGGCAGTTATTATCATCTAACCCGCAGACATGGGCTATTTTGAACAAACATTGCTGCAGTTACTTAATTAGCACTAACTTCCCCTTTGAAACCCAACATGAACAATATATATTGCCTTCCTTTCGAATAACCCTTCCAATTCTATGTTCACATTTCATGTAGAATTTATAAATTATACAAGTCTGCAATTGGGTTTTTTGTCCTTCTTTTCAGTTTGGCTTCTATTTGCTATAAAATTGCACGATGCATGTGTGTTGAGCACTAGTATATGGATAAGTACGATGTCTTTTTATTTTCACAGGCCCCGGGGTTGTCCTTCTTGCTGCCTCAGCAGTACTTGAAATATCCAAGGTAAGACATCTCCATGGATTCTCAACTCACTCCATATTACAATCACTGTATCTATGATGGGATGATACCATCTAAAATAAAGCAATATTATGTCCTATTAAAATGTCCACATGATGGTTGATGAGAAATTAGGCGGGCCATCACATGCATACCTCTATGCGATTATGCTGTTTCTACACGGTTATGCTTTGTTTGATGATCAGAGATATTGGAATATATGTTCATGTTATATTAAACGATTCACTTGTACCTATAGCCTTTAAACTGGTCAATCTCTTTTCCGTTGTAATTTCTAAATGATGGTGTTGGAGAATTTCCAAAATAGTAAGCTTTTTTAATTTTATTTGGTGATTATGATGATAATTTAACTTACCAACCAACTTTAGGTACACCTTATTATACCCAGGTCATTAATGCTTTACTGAACTCCATAGGCTCACAGGGAGAGGAATTGTAGATCTAGTCATTGAGAAAGGTGATGGTTCAACATTCTCTCCTGCAGCTGGTGGTGAGCCAAGGAAAACTGCCACAATTCAGGTATGATGAAATTCCATTTTTCTTCAATGGTGCACTTGTGTCCTACGGAGTCAATTAGGTGATTCTAGCGATTGTCAACAAAGTTTTTGAAAGGTCACTTGCCCATTGAGCTTCATTAGTGCCTTCTTTTTAGTGTACTGATTTTGGATTTAACCTTTGGTATAGTTGTATCATTTGGATGTATTGGAAAGCACATTGTTATACACCAATGATTGGGGACTAGATGGGTTCTATTATTGTTATTGTTATATTCAATCATGTGAAAAAGTTTTTCTAAAGTTCTGAAATAATGTTTTGATAATAAAGGATCTTTCTCACTCTCTGTTTATTTGCGTGTCTGTGATGCAATGTTCATACAACACTAGCATATGCCTTAACCGATGCCCTGATAACTAAACATGTATTCAGGTTGTTTTAGATGGGTATTCAGCACCATTGACTGCAGGGAACTTCGCAAAACTGGTAAGGTAGTGAAATCTCCCTTAATCCTTTGTTTCTTTTGACATTTTGTTGACACCGTAGAAAAATTTGGAATGAGTAGCACCATCAGACATCAGATTATTGTACTAATAGGAAGACAACCTTATTTCCCTCGGAGGGAGTGGAGGGCAAAACTGTTGTGAACTCAAGGCCAAAGAATGGAACATTGGTTATGATTTCTATACCTGGTTTTTTTTTAACAATTATCTGGTCTTTTAAGTTTGAAATTCTGGAAATCCTTGCAATATATATCTCATAACATTACCCATTGCATGTGGATAGAGCCTTAAAACGAAAATCTTTGGATTGGTTGTTAAGGTCATTAATCAGTTTTGTTGTTGGATGATACCTGCACAATTGTACTGAGTGAAACCACCCAAACTGCGGTTTAGGTGGTCGACGGGGCTTACAATGGGGTGAAGCTCAGCTGTATCAACCAAGCAATTCTCTCAGAGAGCAAGAACAGTGGTTATAGTGTTCCCTTGGAGATAAAGCCATCTGGGCAATTTGAGCCATTGTACAAAACAACTCTAAGTGTGCAGGTCTGTTGATATTTCACACTCATAGGGTCTGGTCTACAATAAGATACAAACAGCCTATATTTCCAGTGCATAAAGTTGAAAACTTCACTTTTGGCAGGATGGAGAGCTTCCTGTGCTTCCACTATCTGTTTATGGTGCAGTTGCCATGGCTCACAGTGACATTTCCGAGGAGTACTCATCGCCATATCAGTTTTTCTTTTATCTTTATGATAAAAGGAGTGTAAGTAGAATTAAAGGCTCCTTTTTCGGGTTTGAAAGTCTTTTTTCTTTTTTAACTTAAAAAATAGAATTGAAATCGACATGAAGGTTTCAAACTGTTCATCACTCGTCATTTTAGTTCCCATCTTATTGAAAAATTTATCTCCCATAATTCAAAAATCGATTTCCTAGTGTTAACAGTATGATATTGTTTGGATTCAACAGGCTGGCTTAGGTGGGTTGTCTTTTGATGAGGGCCAGTTTTCTGTTTTCGGGTATGTCCTGTACCTTTTGCAATAACTGGTCTATGCATGTTTTTATATAGTTCCTTTCGAAAGCTTGTTTTTCTTCGGTCAGGTAAAGCTAACTTCATTTTATTCAAACTTCTCCTGCCAATGTGTAGATACACAACTGCTGGAAGAGAAATTCTTCCTGAGATTAAAACTGGAGATATGATTCGATCCGCAAAGCTAGTGGAGGGTCAAGATCGCCTCGTATTCCCAGTTGAGAATTAATCTGCTATAATTCTGGACTGAAACTTTCTCATTCTTTTGAATTTGTTGTGGACTTTGCAGATTCATGCTAGTTTTCTGTGGAGGATTTGCCATTGAGTCTCTGATTTAGATTGCTAATTTCTTCATGTTGAATGACTGTAACCGATACCTTTTCGCCGTTCATTTCTGTGGGAACCAGTTTGTAGGTTGTAGCAGTTATTCACATCCCTATGGAATTTGCATTTGCATCTCATGTTAACTGTTATAAATTTATATGATTCTCTAATATCAAATGTAACTGAGAAGTCATGGACAACTGATAAGTTCCAAAATTACGAACTCCTATGACCTCTTTTTGCAAATTTACAAACACAGAGTCACGTTTCCTGTTTATGATCTACAGTAGTTGATTTTTTGCTGCGCTCAAATACAACACTGATTCCAAAAAGAAATCTAAGCCATGGACATGTTGCAAAGCCGGCTTGGTGTTGGCCGGAAATTCCACCACCGCCCGCTCTGCCTACGAACCGGTGGTGTCAATGCCCTCCTCAGGATCTCTTTGTTTGCACGGTGCCTTCTCAACCTGTTTCCAGGTAATGGAATCTCGTGACGGATACCACGGACCGGTCTTGAATTACATGATGATGAGCGTGTATACATATGCTGAGGCCTAGGAGGTGACGATGACACGGAATTCTTCCCGAAACTCCGATTCCCGGCTGCAGGAACTTGAAGCCTTTGCACGGTATGTTTCCCTTGATCGCTTTGCATTTTTTTCTGAATTTTATCTGGGTCTCTGAGATGGAAATTATGATGGTTGATGGTAGTTTGTTTCTTGGGTGATCTTCAATGTGTAATTGTGTATTTAAAGCTGTGTTTGGCTTTGCGATGGTTGACATTTTCTGTAGTCAGCAAGGTTTGGCTTGAAGAGGAGTATTTTAATTTGACCAAGTAGTCAGCAAAGGTTTATGAGACTTTGGTGAATTACAGCTGTTGATTTTGACCTGGCATCAACTAACATTCAAACTTCAAAGTTCAAATGGATCTTTGGATTGGATGTTAGAACTTAGAACAGTTGCTAGAATCCGAATATGAATCAACCATCGGGGGTGTTTTGGAAAAAAAATAATCCAAGTTTCTCATTTTTTTTGTTTTGCGCGAGTTTTTTTTTGGATTATTGGTTCAAGAAAAATCTAAAAAGCGAACAATTCTCATAATAAAGGTAACTGGCCGTTCCTCTTAAGGGAATTTTTTTTTTTTTGGCTTTTTAAGAATTTTTGGGTCTTTTTAGTTAATGTATTATAAGAGAATGACACGTCTCGAAAAACGCAATAAATAACAAAAAAGACCTTAACGGAATTCACACTCCAGTTTTTGATAATTGCCACTCCTTGTTTTGTCATATCGTAATATTTATTTTCCATGTGTAAGAAAATTCACTCATGTAAGGCTAATCATTTAAACTTAAATATGTAAGACAAAAAAGGGTGTGTTGTCATTACTCTACCAATGTTTTTAAATGTTTTCAAATTTGAAATTGGAAGTATTTGATGGAGATGCGCTAACCAGTTACAAATTGAAGCCATAAATTATCCAAAAATCGGTAAATGGTACTTTTTTTTTTCTTTTTGACAATCAATTTGTTTTTATCGGAAACACACCAACAATGAAGGCAAGGGGATAGTCTTGAACCCCAATCGACAACACCAAATTACAAAAGCACAATAGTTTTATTAAAATATAAAAATCACATAAGCACAACACAAGAAGGAAGCAGTGACTGGCAGAGCCACTTTAAGACCAGTGTGGGTAGGTGCTTACTGCCATGTTTTAAGTTTTAGTTTGATATTTTGAACCAAAACAATTGTCATTATTTAAACAATCCGTCACTCAGACAAACACCAAGGGATGTCTTGTTCACTCTCTCAAAAATAGGATGAATATTACCAACTACTTTATTTGGGATTCTTACCGGGTCCTATTTCAATAATCAGAACAGTTTATTTTATGAGTCTAATCTTTTAATCATTCTTCAAAATTCAGATCAATTGCGTCTCTGTAAATGCTTGATTAAATCATAATTTTTTTGGTTCTAAAATCTGAACTAAATTCTAAACCAAGATGCTTGTTATTCGATCAAATACTTATCGATAAGGAAATGAACTCTTTTTTTGGTTCTAAATTGTTTAACAATAAGTCCTACAATTCATTTTTTTAATTACCGAAGTAAATCTCATAGTGTACTACACCAACTTGTGTAATGTTCACCTACTTTTTAGGTTGGGTTTGGGTGAACAAAATAACACTCATAATAATAATAAAAAACGAAAAAACAAAATAACACTACACATGCAAGCCTGAAACTCCCATTTGTTTCTCACACCGCAACACGCAAGCCACCATCACATCATCAACAACCATCAACTCGTGGGTTTATGGGGGGTTGTTCAAGCCTGGCTATTCTCGAAACTTGTGGTTTATACTGTCCCCAGTTATGCATAATCGTGACTACGCCCTTGCACGTCTCCATTAATGCGTAATTGTGGCTACGCCACTGCAAGGAAGCAAACGACAACACAAAACAGAAACAAAGGGAAACACAACGGTACATTTCACTCTTCCCTAATCCTAAACCATCCAGACGGTCAATGAAGACTATTAAGTATTAACCCAATTGATCCTTTTAGGTTATTGAAGGACCAAACTTTGTGGATATGACGTAATTTGCCCCATGATGTTAGGCTTATCTCCTTTGATGAACCAAAAGCAAACTTGAATTGTTTTGTCGAAAGAAAAATAATTTCATTTGCACAAGGGCCCATGCATGAAGGGGCATTCTTTTGGAAGAGCATGACTCTGTGACCCTCTGCATGTGTTCAAATATTCAATAACAGCAGCATCTGTTGTCTCTATTATGTTTTTTTGCAGCAGAAGTTGGCCTAGTGGACCAAATTGGCAGTTTGTCTTCATATTTGCTTCAAATCTAATGAACAATGTGATAGTGATAAGTGAAGTTTTTTTTTTTTTTTTTCCCATGAATTTCCTTCATTCCTTATAAATTGAAGCAATTGCAGCAGCCACAATTCACGCATTTCCAACTTATAAAGTGATGGTCTTCTAATACACAATTTGGGCACTCAACCTTTTTTACGCTCAACCACTCCGAGAGAAAAGAAACCGTTGCAACGACTGTGCAAGTGTATCTCTGTATTAGGAATATATGATCACATAATAATCATATATTCTGTATCTTTTCAATTAGGCATTGATTTTGTAGTTTTGGTAGCATATCGTGATCTTCTACTTTAGGTAGTATATTGTGATTGCATTGTAATATTTCTTTCCTTTTAGGTGTAGATGTTCTCCTATTTAATCATGTAATAGCCTCGTTATTATTCATTCAGAAAATATACAGTTTCTTCACCTCCCTCTGTCGTCTCTGAAACTTACATGGTATCAGAGCCAGTATAATCTCTGTCAACCTCTGCTCCTGTAGACCCAATCAGCCTTCAGATTATCTTTTCCTTCTCTCTGAGAAACAAAACTTCAGAACTTGTGAATCCCTCTCTCCCTCAGAAAATCACTAAACCTCAGTTTCCAGACCACCACCAACCACCACCACAGTCGCCTACCTCTGATACGTCGTCACCAACCACCACCAGTCATCACGACCACCAGAAAAGCCTTCTTCCTCCCAGATCTGCTACTTCTCTGCCTTTCCGACGACTTTTCCGACATCATCGAGCCTTGCCGGAACCCCACTGAACTCCAACAACCCTCTCTGACGGCCCTCAGACCACGTCGGACCTCAGGTGACCTCGGTACAGACCACGTAAGACCTCTGGTGAACCCGACGAGTCACAGACACGCAACCTCTGTCCTTAATAACCTCCGACGAGTCACTTTCAGCCTCTAACGACTCCCGTCGGGCACTCTACAGTCTCCGACGACCCTCGTCGGTACTCCCTCAGCTTCCGACGACCATTATAGGTCATCTCCGACGTCTGCTATCTACTGGGTACTCTTGGTTTTACTGCTCTAGCCCAGATCTGAACTCTGGTAACTCTGTTCTCTATCTCTGGTGACTGATTTTTGACGATATCTCTATCTGGTGAATCTGGTGACTGTTCTCTCTCTCTTTCCCTCTCAGCTTACGTAGTATTGATAGATATCTACCGGGTATTTCTTTTACACAGATCCTTTGTGTCTTGCATGATGGATAAAAATCAGTTTATTAGTGTCCGTCTGACTGGTAACAATTATTCTTACTGGGCAAATGTGATGAAAAATTTTGTGGTTGGTAAAGGGATGTGGGGACACGTCGATGGATCAACACTATGTCCATCTGATCCAAAAGCTGAAAATTATGCCACTGCACTAGAAAAATGGACCATAGAAAATGCACAGATTCTTACTTGGTTTCACAACTCTGTAGAACCAAGTATTGGGATGAATTTTTCAAAATATGACACATCCAAGAAAGTCTGGGATTACTTGAAGGGTATGTACCTTGAGTCTAATTTTGCAAAACATTATGAACTTGAATGGTCTATTCGTAGTGCAACCCAGGGTGATAAAACTATTCAAGAGTTCTATAACGAAATGACTACTTATTGGGATCAGTTAGCTTGCATGGAACCTGCTACTTTACGTTCACAGCCTGAGCTTATTGAGTATTGTGAGCAACGGAGGTTGGTCCAGTTTCTTATGCCTCTTCGAGCTCAGTTTGAGCCCCTTCGAGGGGCGATTCTACACCGTGTTCCTCTACCTTCTGTGGATGCTGCTGTTCATGAGCTTATTGCAGAGGAAACCCGGTTCAAAGTAGCTAGCATGGCTTCTCCTGGTTCACAGTCAGTTTTTGCTGCTTCATTTGCCTCAGTTCGTTCATCTTCAGCAGCTCTGTTGCCCACTCCAGCCTCTCATCTCACTCCGTCTACGGGCAAGCCCAAACCCCAATGGTCCTAGACCCCCGTAGATGAGTGCAGTTATTGCCATGAGAAGGGCCATTGGAAGCATGCGTGCCCTAGGCGTCTCCAGCCTAAGGGACGTACTGCTTCTCAGCCAACTAGTTCTTCAGCTCGTCGGCCACCACAGCAGAATTCTCGCCCTCCAGCAGCTCTGGCAACACCTTCCTCCAGCAGCACTCCTCCTCCACCTCCGTATGATTTTGAGCAGTTTCAGCAGTATCAGGCTTATATGGCAGCCATTCAGGGAAATTCTTCCCAAGCTTCTGCCCTGACTACTACTACCTCAGGTTTGCATGGTGCTTACAGCACAGGTATCTTACCCACCACCTGGCTATTTGATTCTGGTTCCTCTCATCATATGACTCCTGATTTGTCTCTTCTTAGTCATTGTATGTCTCCTGTTTCTCCTATTAGTATTTCTACTGCCAATGGCTCTCCAATGCAAGTTGTCTCTATTGGTTCTATCCTCCCTACTACATCTTCTTCTCTATCTATTCCTAATGTCTTTTATGTTCCTCAGTTGACATTGAGTTTGCTTTCGATTAGCCAGTTGTCTGATTCCGGTTTTGATGTTATCTTTTCCTCTTCTGGTTGTGTTGTGCAGGCTCGGGATTCCAGGAAGCAGATTGGGGCAGGCCGTAGAGTTGGTGATCTTTATATCCTGGACCATTTGCATATCCCACCAGAGTCTTCTTCCACTGCTGCTTCATCTTTTCGTCTAGATAATAAATCTTCCCCCTTTTATCTTTGGCATTCTAGATTAGGACATTTGTCTAGTGAGCGTCTGAAACTTTTGGTTAAATCTGGTCATTTGGGAAACATTTCTATTAGTGATATTTCTGCTTGCAGTGGTTGTAAATTAGCTAAAATGACTGCTTTACCTTTTAATAAAAGCTCTTTTGTTTCTACTTCTCCCTTTCAGCTTGTTCATACTGATTTATGGGGTCCTTCCCCAGTTGTCGCAAGAGGTGGTTTTGTTTACTATGTTTCTTTTGTGGATGATTTTAGTCAGTATACATGGGTGTATTTAATGGCGCATAAATCTGATTTCTTTAACATTTATCAGAATTTTCATGCTATGATTCAAACTCAATTTTCTGCGTCTGTTAAAATTCTTCGTTCTGACTTAGGTGGGGAATATTCACTTTCTGAATTTGAAAATTTTTTAGACACCCATGGGACTATCCATCAGTCTTCTTGTACTGATACTCCTGCTCAGAATGGTAAAGCTGAAAGAAAGCATCGTCATCTTCTTGATACTGCTCGATCTTTGCTATTATCATCCTCTGTTCCCTCTATTTATTGGGGCGAAGCTGTTCTCACTGCAGCCTATCTTCTCAATCCGATGCCCACTCCTCTTCTCTCCGGTAGCTCTCCTTATGAGCAGCTCTATGGTCAGGTTCCCAACTACTCTCTTCTTAAGGTGTTTGGTTCCACTTGTTTTGTGCTTCTTCCCAAGAAAGATCGCACTAAGCTCAGCGCCCGTTGTGTCTTAGGGGTTTTTCTGGGATATGGAATTAATCAGAAAGGCTATCGGTGTTATGATCCTGTCACTAAAAAGCTGTATGTCTCTAGGCATGTCGTCTTCTTAGAGTGCCTTCCATATTTCACTCTTCCTCCCAAAACTACTCCTGTAGCTAAGGAAGATTTAATCTGTATTGACCCATTTCCTGTAGATGTGCCTACTGACGAATATATCTCTACTCTTGAGGTCTCTGATATTTCTGCAGCTCCTCCTCACCGCCCTCCAGTCACTCAAGTCTACACCCGTCGTCCAACTGCCTCTGACGATATAGAGCTCACCACTTCTCCTCCTGCTCCTCAATCTGCCTCTGAAGATCCTGATCCGCCTGCTCACCGGTATCCTACCCGTGATCGTCATCCCCCGGTAAAATATGGTTTTTCTAATACTTGTTTCTCCTCGTCATACCAATCATTTCTTTCTCGCATTCACACTTATTTCGAGCCTAGGTCCTATAAAGAAGCTTGTCAAGATCCCAACTGGGTGGATGCCATGAATGTTGAACTCGCTGCTCTTGCTCAAAATCACACTTGGGAGTTGGTTCCACTCCCGCCTGGAAAGAATCTTATTGGTTGCAAATGGGTCTACAAGGTCAAGACTCATTCTGATGGCTCCTTGGAACGGTACAAAGCTCGCCTCGTCGCTAAAGGTTTCTCTCAGGAGTATGGC
Organism: Vaccinium vitis-idaea; assembly: GCA_963854785.1. NCBI lineage: Eukaryota > Viridiplantae > Streptophyta > Magnoliopsida > Ericales > Ericaceae > Vaccinium > Vaccinium vitis-idaea. The sequence continues at coordinate 5,167,177 of OY978217.1, forward strand.
ATTGATTATGAGGAGACCTTTGCTCCCGTCGCTAAAATGACCACTGTTCGCACCTTAATCTCTGTTGCCGCTGTGAACCAATGGCCTCTTTCTCAGTTGGATGTGAAGAATGCCTTTCTCAATGGCTTTCTATCCGAAGAGGTTTATATGCGCCCTCCTCCTGGCTTCTCTCATCCCTCCGGTACTGTTTGTCACTTACGTCGGGCTCTCTATGGTTTGAAACAGTCCCCTCGCGCTTGGTATGCACGATTTCAAGCTGTGGTTCTTCAGATTGGCTTCAAGCCGAGTATGCATGACTCTGCTCTCTTTCTTCGCCGTACCTCCCATGGTCTGGTTCTTCTGTTGCTCTATGTTGATGATATGATCATCACCGGTTCTGATGCTGCCGCCATTCGTGACGTCAAACGTCATCTCTTCCGTGAGTTTGAAATGAAAGATTTGGGCCCTCTTCGGTATTTTCTTGGTATTGAGGTTGCTTCTTCTCCTCAGGGGTATCTTATGGGGCAGTCCAAGTATGCTTCTGATATTCTTCATCGTGCTCATCTCACTGACACCAAGACTGTTGATACTCCTCTTGAACTTCATGCCAAGTTCTCTGCTTCAGATGGTGTTCCTCTTGAGGACCCTACGGAATACCCCGAATTGGTCGGTTGTCTGGTTTATCTTACTGTGACTCGCCCGAATATTGCCTATGCCGTTCATATTATTAGTCAATTTGTCTCTGCTCCTCGGTCTACTCATTGGGCAGCTCTATTACGCATCCTTCGTTATGTTCGGGGTACTCTTCATCAGTGTCTTCTGCTCTCTTCTACATCTAGTTTGACACTTCATGCTTATGCCGATGCTGATTGGGCTGGGGATATTAGTGATCGCAAATCTACCTCTGGTCTGTGTGTTTTCCTCGGTGATTCTCTTATTTCATGGCGGAGTAAAAAGCAGTCTGTTGTTGCTCGCTCCACCGCTGAAGCTGAATATCGTGCTATGGCTCATGCTACCTCTGAACTCGTGTGGCTTCGCTGGCTTATCTCTGATATGGGTGTTTCTGTCACTTCCCCCACGCCTCTTTATTGTGATAATAAGAGTGCCATTCAGATAGCTCACAACTCGGTCTTCCATGAGCGCACTAAGCATATCGAAATTGATTGCCACTTCATTCGCCAGCATCTTCAATCTGCCACCATCACTTTACCCTTCATCTCTTCTACACTGCAGTTGGCGGACTTCTTCATGAAGACTCACACTGCTGCTCGGTTTCGCTTTCTCCTTGGCAAACTCTCGATGCTCTCCGGGCTCGCATCATGAGTTTGAGGGGGGATGTGCAAGTGTATCTCTGTATTAGGAATATATGATCACATAATAATCATATATTCTGTATCTTTTCAATTAGGCATTGATTTTGTAGGTTTGGTAGCATATCGTGATCTTCTACTTTAGGTAGTATATTGTGATTGCATTGTAATATTTGTTTCCTTTTAGGTGTAGATGTTCTCCTATTTAATCATGTAATAGCCTCGTTATTATTCATTCAGAAAATATACAGTTTCTTCACCTCCCTCTGTCGTCTCTGAAACTTACAACGACTTGCAACTCAACCTTAATTTCTCTGCACGTTCTCGCCCTTGAGACAAAGGTAAACAAGGTTCGGCCATTACACCGAGAGGAAACTGTTGCAAGCAAATTGCAACTCAACATTTTCTATGCTCGGCCATGTCATCGAGAGAAAGGCAAACAAGTTTGTAAGTTTGGTACCGAAGACATACGTTCGGCCAATCTACCGCATCGTCACTCAATCGACTCTTCCATCGACTAAGCGTTTAGCACCCAAAGGCTTACATTTGGCCACACCACCGTCCTCCGCACCACCACTCGGAAGGGAAACGACCACCACAATGAAGGAAGAGCCGCCCATCGCAGCGGTGGTAGAAGTATTTAACCCGTCGACCGCCGCCATCTACATTCACAACTTTGACTTCCACGTTTGAGAAACTCTAGATCAAAGAAGAGAGAAAAGCATCAAACATCTTATATACTGTAGGGGAGGTCAGCGAATTGACCTAAATTGACCAAAGTCAAAGTTGACCACCCCATAAGGTGGCAACAGGTGTCATGTATGTGGCAAGTGTGGTTGCGCGACACGTGCCCAGGTTGCGCGGCGCCCATCGAGCAGGGTTCATTGGTGCGGCATTACCCTCTACGAGTACCTCCATTTGCACGCCGAAGAGGCCCAATGGAGGAACCATTTATCTAGCCATTGGCCATCCATATGAGAAGAAAATCCCATGAGCCATATGGCTAGTGCAGCCCATATGAATGAGCGAGAGCGCAAGAAAGCTAGTCTACTTCTAGCCCAGGTAATTATACCTGCTTCGGTTTGAAGGTAGGACCCGAGGGCCCCTAGAGGCTTGAATGCGGTATAGGCGCGACCGAACAGGTTACGACCTTTCCCTAATAGAAATGAAGGGAGATCCAGTGATTTGGTGGCTATAAAAGACTAAGGAGGTGTTCCACTACCTAGTTTTTTTTCAAAAACTAGTTTTTCCCGAAAACCAAGACAAGTCATCCTCTCACAATACATCACATAAAAAGGTATGAACACAAAAACCAAGACAGTTTTAAAACAAAATTCCCTTTAGTGAAACACCCCCTAAGAGGATTCGTTGTGCGAGGGGTGGAATAGTGCGCCACCGCGCGGGTCAACTGTGCGGTATGTGACGCCCCCCGCGCTGCCAGGTTGTACGGAAAGGACACATTTCCTTATATTATAGGACGACAGCCTGACACCTTATCATTGGTCCAAGGTGCCTATAAATATGAGACATTCTCCTTTACAATTCCCAGAGGTGATTCTTGGCAGAGTGTGTCATCCTAGAGAGAGAAAGTGGGAGATCACAGAATTGGAAGGAGAACGTTCTTCTTTGTGAGGCCATCCCATTCTCTAGGTCACTTGGGTACATCATGGATTAGTCTGAGAGCAATCTTCTGCCTTAGTCTTTTCTGTGCACATCTGCTCTATCCTTCACCCTTCTCCTAGATCACTTCATTCCCCTCAAATTGTTTGTCATTGGCTATTCTTACCTTTCTAGCTCACATATTCTATCTTGAATATTTACTAAGCAAAGAATCTCACCTACATATACATATCCCAGCAGCCACACCAACTGTGGGAAAGTGTTTGATCTGGTTCTCCTTTGGATCACTGGTTCAGATCTAGATGGAGCAACGCCTTCCTCAAACTAGGCCTGCAAGAAAGAACATAGTTAGTGCTTACCGGCTGCCATCGGCAGGAGGGCACTCTGATGCCTAAGTCAGCCTCAATCGGAGGAGAAGAAGAATACAAAGCTCAAGAGTGAGTAGTAGTGGCATACCTCTCTAGGGTGTAGAACCACCCTTTGTATAGACCATAGAGTGACCTGACTTAAGCCCTAAGTAAGCTCGTGATAGACACATGCCTTAACTACTTCTTGAAGTGGCGTCATGGATGATGCATCAAGTGCTAAGTGATCGAATTGAACCTCCGATTTGTACCCGGACTATCTATATCTACTCGAGTTGGACATCATTCGACCTGGCTTGGCTCCGCCAACAACTGCGTTCGGCCAATAACCACATTTGGCTCCAAGCTCGGCCAACATGTACATTCAGCCTCAGGTTCGGCCAACATGTCAAATTCGACCCACTACACCACTCTTCCCTAATCCTAAGCTATCCAGACTAGTAATGGAAATTATTAACCCAGTTGAACCTTAGGTTATTGAAGGACCAAACTTTGTGGATATGATGTAATAAGTCCTATGATGTTACGCTTATCTCCCTTGATGGGGCATTTGTGGACGGCCCACCGAGATTGTTCGAAAAGATTGTGATTGTTAGAGTCGCCACCCGGATTTGAGGTCCGAACCCGAGAAACCGATAAAAAAAATATGACTCATTTGCCCATTTGAAAAAGACTTTACTGATCATGGCGGAACCAAAGATTTCTCAGATTCGGGGGTTTGGTTACGAGAGGGGAAGGGTTTTACGGCACCCCTCTCGCCCGGTCCGTGAACCGGTCTCTACTCAACATTTTGTGGGATTTTGGAAATGTTTGAAATTTGATTTTAAACACGAAATGGGGGATACGGGAATGGCAAACACGTAAATGAATATTAAAACACAAACTAAGTGATGGTGGATGCTTGTGTGAAGTGTACAATGCGATTACAGAATGATATAAACAAGGAAAATGACAATGAAGGAGAAAAATAGAACTTAAAACACCATTTTGAACAAAATTATTTATCTTTCCGACACTATTTGCATGTTTTGGAGGGTTTTGATATAGAAATGAGAAAAACACAAAACTACAAAGTTGTAGCCCTTCAAATTATCTACGTTTTGATATATAATACGTTGAAAACGGAGTTCGGAGTAAAAAGTTATGGCTGAAACACTGTGACTGCCTATCTGTTGGGGTTTGAGCGCTCAAGGTGAAGGCCTTGAGCGCTCAAGCCCTTCCCAGATCGCCAAATTCTGCTATTTTATGATACTTTTCAGAACTTGTAGGCTCATTTCAAGTATGAGGAACTTGAATGAGCCCACTGGTCTCCCTCAGCAAGACCAAAACAGTGATTTTCACATGATTTTCTACCTTTTCGGCTATGATCAAGGCTTGAACTTGTGGTTTGATGAATGGATGGGTAGTGGCTGTGTTTATGGGCTATAGATGAAGTATTTTGGTCAGAGGAGTGTGAGTGTAGGGTTGATTGAGTGATTGATTGAGTGGATGATGGAGGATTTGAGCTTAAAATGGTGATTTTGGCTTGGATGAGGTGGGTTTTGATGGAAGAGCTAGGTTTGGACGAAATTGATGGAGTGTATGGGCTGTAAATGGCTTGTTAGAGTGAGAGAGGGGCTGTTGAAGTTGGTTTCTCAAAGACCCATGTGTTGTAGGCCTTAATGGTGAGATTTTTGGGTGTTTTGGAGGTTGAAGATGATGGAGGGTGGTGGCTATGGAGGAGAGAAAGGCTAAAACGTGATTGAAGTGATGAGAGAGAGTGGAGAGGGCTGATGAAGGGTGTGAGAGTGTAAGAGATCAGCCAAAGGGGGTTTATATAGAGAGAGAAATGGGAGGGAAATGGGTTTAATTTTTGAATTGGGTTTGGGGGGTGATTGAGGAGATGTTCAAGGGTCTAGGAAGTGTATTTAGGCAGTAGAAAACATAGGTAGACGCTCCCCTTGCAGTAGAATATCATGATTAGATGCTCTGCAGAAAACTGATCTGGCTCGGAGTTGAGCGCTCAAAGCCATGGGCTTGAGCGCTCAAGGTGGGATTGAGCGCTCAAGGCTGTTGCTCAAAAGGTAAAACTTTGCGGGGCCGCCCCGGGTGCTACCGAACTCCGTTTCATGCGTGGTTTGAAGCGTTGGAAAGCTTGTCGAGTGTACTTCCTAACCCAAGTAGTTTGAACCCAAGATAATTTGTACATTCAAGTATGTGACCATTTTACCCTCAGAAGGTCGGGAAAATAAGTCATTTTGGTAAAACGGACACATCTCCCTCATTTCAAAATGGATTGAGACGTATTATATATCAATAAAGAGGGTTTTGAATGTACTAGAAGATGATGTAGGCTTGGGTTTGTTTTGAAATGGTTTATGGATGGTTTGAAGGGTATTTTGGTCATTTTGGTTGGTTTAAGGTTGTTCTAGGAGGGTTTAGAATGGTTTAGGGTGGTTCGGTGAGTTCAAGCCTTGTTCTTAGCCTCGAGGTATGCACGATTGGTCTATTTCATCATCGGGAATGCTCGAGTGCATCTTGGGTTCAAAATCGGGGTGTCTACAGTTGCCCCTCTTGGACGGGACTCGATGCCATTGATTTGGTATGAGTGACGTCCAAGACATAGACAACCCGACTCATTCCCCGCGATACATCTCAAGTCACAAAGGAAAAATTTAAAGATCAATCGGTCGTGCCACTCAGGCTGCCTACGTACCCCATTGTAGGGATCAGACCGGCGTAGTTCCTGGGGGCATATGCAAACAAATGCAACGGGTTCTCCTGTCCCTCAGGACGATTGATTAAAAAGTTTGGTCCCTCAGGACGATTGATTTAAAAAGTTTTGTCCCTCAGGACGATTGATTTAAAAAGTTTTGTCCCTCAGGACGATTGATTTAAAAAGTTTGGTCCCTCAGGACGATTGATATAAAAAGTTTGGTCCCTCAGGACGATTGATATAAAAAGTTTGGTCCCTCAGGACGATTGATATAAAAAGTTTTGTCCCTCAGGACGATTGATATAAAAAGTTTTGTCCCTCAGGACGATTGATTTAAAAAGTTTTGTCCCTCAGGACGATTGATATAAAAAGTTTTGTCCCTCAGGACGATTGATATAAAAAGTTTTGTCCCTCAGGACAATTGAAACCATGCAAATCGACGAGCCTTCCCGGGTCGTGAAATGCCAAACAATTATGCGAATCAACGAGCCTTCCCGGGTCGTGAAACGCCAAACAAATGAATTATGCAAATCAACGAGCCTTCCCGGGTCATGAAATGCCAAACAAATATGCGAATCAACGAGCCTTCCCGGGTCGTGAAACGCTAAACAAACGAATTATGCAAATCAACGAGCCTTCCCGGGTCGTCAAACGCCAAACAAATGAATTATGATTTTACGTGAATCGTCAAGCCTTCCCGAGTCGAAACACTAAAAGCAAATGATTGTGATTGTGATTGTGATTGTGATTGTGATTGTGATTGGATTGTGATTGGATTGTGATTGTGATTGTGATTGTGATTGTGATTGTGATTGTGATTGAGTGTAGCTACCCTCTGAACAACGGGGAGGCTAAATTTAATGGGGCTATCCCTTGAGCAACAAGATAACCAATGATAAGATGATTGTCTACTGAGCAACGAGACAATCGAGGAAAAGTGATTGCTTACTGAGCAAAGAGGCAATCAATACGCTATTGTACCAAACACATAAATGTGATGGTCTTAGCGGCACAATGGTTCGTCAACAACAAATTCTCAGAACAACTGATTAAATGCACTAACTGGTTAAACAAATATACTCAAACAACTTGACATGATTGATGTACACAATAAATGATTGATTGATTGAATGCACCAGCTAGGCGGCTTTTCAATGATTATCCCAAATGACTTGACCATGCTGGTTTTGAAATTAATTTTGAAAAAGGTGACCACTTCTGGTCTTGAAATTAATTTTGAAAAGGTGACCATTTCTGGTCTTGAAATTGATTGAAAAAGTTGTCCCTCAGGATGATTGGTTGAAAACTGTCCCTCAGGACAATTGATTGATTTAAAACTTGTCCCTCAGGATGATTGGTTGAAAACTGTCCCTCAGGACGATTGATTGATTTAAAACTTGTCCCTCAGGATCATTGACTTAAAAGTTGTCCCTTAGGACCATTGATTTAAAAGTTGTCCCTCAGGACGATTGATTTAAAAGTTGTCCCTCAGGACGATTGAGGACGATTGATTGAAAACTGTCCCGTAGGACGATTGCATGCGACTCGTGCATTGACACTCGACGACAACAACGACAACATTCCTTCTTTAAAAAAGTAGGAGGCTCAATGGGTGGCTCTTTTGCTTTACTGTCTTTCCCTTGAGGCCAAGGTTTGGGTTGGAGCTTAGCAAAACTTGGGTTTTGGATTGGTTTGAGGCTTTTAGGCTTCTATGCCCCAGTCCTGGATTTGGGTGTATGCTTCCCCCAGAAATGCCATTAAGCTGACATGCCCCACAGATGATGATCCTCAAATCTGATTTTCTTTCTCGGCTCTGCTGATGGTTTTGACAACTAATTGACCATGTACCCAAACACGGGTTCTTTGATGCATTGAAATTGTTTCCACGAGTCAAGGATAGACAAGATTAAGACTACATGATTGACTGTTTGATAAAGAGGTGGATTTTTACAAGGCTGAGGAATTTGACCGGCCTTTTGGACAAAAGGATGGACATTGATGAGACCGACAAGGCCAAAGAATTTGATCGACCTTTTTGACAAGGGGGTGGACATTGATGAGACCGACAAGGCCAAGGAATTTGATCGGCCTTTTTGACAAAATGATGGACATTGATAAGACAGACAAGGCCAAGGAATTTGATCGACCTTTTTGACAAGGGGGTGGATTGTGACAGATAAGACTTGGGGAATTTGATTGACCAGGTTGACATGACGGATATGAGCAACTGTGTGAATGGCTTGATTGGGGTGCCCTGAGTGAGCAAAGGTTGATACGGAAGAACATGTCAACTCGAAGGGTATGGAAGACTATGCTGACCCAAAGTTTCTGAAAGATGGCAACCATGCTTCACCATTGATGTCGAAATTGTCATGATAAAATTAGATTTTGATTTTGTGATTGTTTTACTCCGTCAAGTGATGTTCATTCAAATCTACAATAAAACATAAGATTTCTTGTCGTGAACCCATGCCCCAGATTGTTGATGATGCCTCGTTGATTTTCCTTCAAAATGCCCCAGTTTAGAGGGCTGCTAATGAAGACCCGTTGATATGCCCCAGTTTGGATTTTTGCTTTGCATGACGCCAGTGTTTGCACAATGCTTTGACTTTTTCAAGGGAGATTAAACTGTTCCCTTTTGACTTGAATTCTCGCTATCAAGTTGCACTTTCCAATCTGAAAGGACTTTTATCTAGGTTATGATGGGGCCAAGGTTATGGGTTTAACAAAGGAAGGATTATAGGCTCAAAACATCTCAATTTTCCTCGGGGTTATTTGAGCTAGCAGCTATCTTGGACTTTTTGTGCCATTTTTGCTTCTGATGGGTGCTTTCATGTGCTTTTTCTTGCTTTAAAAGAGCACTTCCTTTCATTCGTTTCAAATTTCTTCAGTGTTCTTCATCTTGTTGCACCCATGTATTTGACAAGCCTATGAGTTTGGCACTTTCATTGTTATGATACTTTGAATCTTCACACGCTTGTATCTTTGGCCCTTTTATTCTGCTGGCTGTCATGTGTTTGACACTTTCATATTTCTTGTTTCACCCCAGTGTGGGGGATAGCTGCCTAGCTGGGTTCTTTTTCAAGGAAATTGATTCAGGCTCAAAAGGGCTTTGCAATGGATATTTATGTGGGGAATCAAACAAAGAATGCCTTTCTTCATTTTGAATTGTGCAACTTGATGTGGAGAACTCATGCTTGTCTAACTTTTGCCTAGATCTCATTTTGAAGTTTGATCTAGCGAGCTTTTTGCCTTAACTTTTGCCTAGACCGCCCTTACGGGTTTTCGACCTAGCAGGCTTTTTCTGTGTCAAAGCATTGCTTCTTGATGGCGCTGGGGAATGGTCCATTGAAAATCTTCCTTGTACGGGGCAAGAGTTCAATCCAAATCCATCTCATGTTTTGAAGTGATTATATCATGTTTCTCAAATGATGGTGGAAAACAATTCCAAGTTGAGGTATTATTACAAAAATCCAAGTTTATGATTGACAATTTTAACACAACGGGGGACAACATTGATTTTTGGTAGTTACGACCGAACCGCGAAGGGTTGCCTACGTATCCCTTTGCAAGGAATCAGGTCGCGCGTAGTTCAGAACTACAAAGGTTGACTCTATTTTTTGAATTTTTTATTTTTCTTGATGACAACAAGATATTACAGACTTGAACTTGAAAAACACACATACACGAGAGCACGACAGACTCGAAGTACAAACTGACCCAATAAAAGTGAACACTTGACTCAACACTTGAAGACTTCCAAGACTCGTGGAAGATTGAATTATTGCATGACCATCGATGGTTTACTGGTTCGACGAGGTGTTCGGCTTCACTATTGGAGCAGAGATGGACCCATTGTCAATGAGATCTTGAATCTTGTGGCGGAGGCGATGACACTCATCGGTAGCATGACCAGGCACTTGATGGAAGGCACAAAAGGCGTTTGGGTTGTGATAGGCTGGGAGTTTTTGAGGTAGAGGAGTTGGAGAGAGTGGTTTGAGAAGACTGGCTTCGTGGAGCTCTTCATACATCAAGGATAGGGGTGTGGTGAACTGTGAGAGGGTTCTTTGTGGTTTTTGAGAGCGGTTGGTTTGGACTGTGATTTTGTTGATGGGTGCTGCTTGGTTGGGGTTATGTTTTGTGGAGTTGGATGAGGTGTTTGCATACAGGTTGTTGTTATCCCTGGAGTTGTTGTTCTTGGTTTTTGGAGTGGGGCCATCTTTTTCAAGAATGCCGTCCCGTATTGCTTCCTCAATTGACATGCCTGTCTCAAAGTAGGTCTCAAAGTTATGTGCCTGGGCCATCACCATGTACTGGGCCAAGTCGGGTTGTAGATTCTTGGTTATGATCCTCATTTGATCCTTATCACTGGGACGATCAGTCATTTGTGCGGCCTTCGTCCTCCACCTTTTTACAAATTCTGCAAAGGACTCTTTCTCTTTCATCTTGATACTTTCAAGTTCACGAGTAGTGACCTTGAGCTGTACATTGTACTCATACTGCTTTATGAAAGCAGCCGCCATTTTATCCCAAGTTTGCCTTTTTGAGATGTCAAGAGACAAGAGCCATTGAAGTGCTGGCCCTGTGAGAGTTTCATGGAACATTTGGGCCATAGTGGGCTCATCAACATCTTGCAATGAAAGGGAGCTTACGTATGCCTGAATGTGTCCCCTTGGATCCCTGGTACCGTCGAACTTCTCAAAGTTCACATGTTTGAATTTCTTAGGGAGTTTGGCACCCGGGAAAAGGCAGAGCTTATCCATATCAAATCCGGTGGTTGTCCGTTGCTCGTTCTTGGCTACTGACTCCTCAAGCTTAGCAATCTTGGCTAGCATCTCGGCCAATTGAGTGTTTTCAGCAAGTTGCTCTTGGCGGTCATCATTAGGGATTTCTTGGTTTTGGGGCCCACCTTCGGGCATTTGAGGTGGGGGTGGAGGCAGCCGGCTTTGGATATTTATCATGATTGCCATGAGTTGGGCAATTCGAGTGTCATTCCGGACCCTCTCATCTTGCAGTTCCTTCCTCAGTTGCTCTATCTCATTCGGGGGATCTTGTTCCTGATCTGCCGACATACTCGTTCCAGACACTGGCAATAAAGGTTGAGATAATCTTTGTTCGGGCGGTCGGATCCAATCAAGTAAGGTTTTCTTGATTCAGGACTGACAGTAAAGCAAAAAGTCAAACTCAGATTGTGCCCCTGGTTTTATTGAAGGAAATGTTGTGCATGTGTCGTTGCATCGTGTCGTCCTAAGATCTAGACTATCGGTCTCGGTCTCACTTAAGACATTGCACAGATGTTCGAAACAACAACCACGGGTAAGTCGTGACAGGCAGGTTAAATTCCAATCGTCGTGGAATCAGAGCCAATCTCCTTATAGACCATCCGAGACAGAGCAATAAGATTGTTGAAATCCGGATACAAATGCACTTAAGGCTAGCCCGAGTCGCGGGGAGCCGTTCGAGCACGGCAAACACTGAAGGTATCTCAAACTCCGTGGATTTAAAGTCTCCTAGACTGACATCTATCCTATAGATTATGCTAAGGTTAGCCTATGGTTAGTCTACCGGTTTCAAATCTCACTTAGAGCCATTGCACAGCAGATTGAATCAACACCACGGGTAAGTCATTTACTCGGCAGTTACGGCTTTTCAACATTCAGCCTAAATGTTGAAGCCGCAACCGTTATCCTTTCTTGACCATCCGAGACAAAGCAATGAGGTGCCGCCATCCAGTGACAAATGGGCCTAAGGCTAGTTCGAAACACGGGCTGCCGTTCGGGCACGGCAAACACCGGAGGTATCTCAAACTCCGTGGATTTAAAGTCTCCTAGACTGCATGTACAACCCTAGGGTTAGTCTACCGGATCCGAATTTCACTTAAGATCATTGCACAGAAGATTTTCCAACACCCCGGGTAGACCATTACTCGGCAGGTTAAACTCCAAACTTGTTGGAATCAGAGCCAATCACTTTTCTTGATCATCCGAGACAAAGCAATTTGGGTGTTGTAATCCAGATACTAATGACCTTAAGGCTAATTCAAATCACGGTGGCCGTTCGGGCACGACCAACACCGGAGGTATCTCATACTCCGTGGATTTAAAGTCTCCTAGACTGAATTCGACAGCTTTGAAAGATTGCCCCAATCCTCAAGTTTTCTTTTAAGTGATAAGTCCTTGATATCGGATGGTCGGATTTGGGAAATCCTGGTCCACACAAGTCCCGACAATGATCTAAGATCAGATGCCTAAGGGCGATTGACCCTCCTCGGGCCAATGTCCCTTAAACCCGTTTAGATCAGTGTTTAGGAATTTGATGATCCAAATTTTCCCACGTCCGGCCGTCCTAAAGGCTAACTTGCAAGAACAACGCGCATATGGGATGCACGATTCATCATCGGGCCGAGGTAACCTTCTACTAACTGCCGAAGCACTAAAACTAAACGGGAACTCCATGGATTTAAAGTCTCCTAGACTGAATGCGACAGCTTTGGAAGATTGCCCCAATCCTCAAGTTTTCTTTTAAGTGATAACTCCTTGATATCGGATGGTCGGATTTGGGAAATTCTGATCCACACAAATTCCGACAATGATCTAAGATCAGATGCCTAAGGGCGATTGACCCTCCTCGGGCCAAGGTCCCTTAAACCCGTTTAGATCAGTGTTAGGAGTTTGATGATCCAAATTTTCCCATGTCCGGTCGTCCTAAAGGCTTACTCGTAAGAACAACACGCATATGGGATGCGCGACTCATCATCGGGCCAGACAACCTTCTACTAACTGCCGGAAACCTAACTTATGCTATGCCGACAACATGTAAGACACGAATATGTACGGATGCAAGTGTATGCATGTATGCAGTATGGCATGCTTGGAAAGACGGTAACACATAGCACGTAACAGGATGGAGCACATAATCCTAACACATTGGTTGGTTATCTAACGTGGGGTTCTATGGTTAACTATATGCAAAGGCCGGTTTTGGTCACTGAGGGTACCCCAGACTCAAAATCAAAACCGTCTCCTACCGTTAAAAACGATAGCGACGATGTGATTTATCACGGTCAAGGGCTGCTGGGCATTTCGGGATTCCCTGTCACCGGCAAGCCGGGCAGGATTGCCAAAACACGCCAGCGGGGTTAAGAACAATGCAAATGCAATGCAAAAATTAAATTTCAAACATTTGAAAAATCCCACAAAATATTTTTCGAATTAAACCCGCTTTGATTAACACATATTTCAATAAAATTACACAAGTGTAACAAAAATTGCACAAGTGTAATTAAATAAAATATATATTAACCAATATCCCCAGCAGAGTCGCCAGCTTGTGGACGGCCCACCGAGATTGTTCGAAAAGATTGTGATTGTTAGAGTCGCCACCCGGATTTGAGGTCCGAACCCGAGAAACCGATAAAAAAAATATGACTCATTTGCCCATTTGAAAAAGACTTTACTGATCATGGCGGAACCAAAGATTTCTCGGATTCGGGGGTTTGGTTACGAGAGGGGAAGGGTTTTACGGCACCCCTCTCGCCCGGTCCGTGAACCGGTCTCTACTCAACATTTTGTGGGATTTTGGAAATGTTTGAAATTTGATTTTAAACACGAAATGGGGGATACGGGAATGGCAAACACGTAAATGAATATTAAAACACAAACTAAGTGATGGTGGATGCTTGTGTGAAGTGTACAATGCGATTACAGAATGATATAAACAAGGAAAATGACAATGAAGGAGAAAAATAGAACTTAAAACACCATTTTGAACAAAATTATTTATCTTTCCGACACTATTTGCATGTTTTGGAGGGTTTTGATATAGAAATGAGAAAAACACAAAACTACAAAGTTGTAGCCCTTCAAATTATCTACGTTTTGATATATAATACGTTGAAAACGGAGTTCGGAGTAAAAAGTTATGGCTGAAACACTGTGACTGCCTATCTGTTGGGGTTTGAGCGCTCAAGGTGAAGGCCTTGAGCGCTCAAGCCCTTCCCAGATCGCCAAATTCTGCTATTTTATGATACTTTTCAGAACTTGTAGGCTCATTTCAAGTATGAGGAACTTGAATGAGCCCACTGGTCTCCCTCAGCAAGACCAAAACAGTGATTTTCACATGATTTTCTACCTTTTCGGCTATGATCAAGGCTTGAACTTGTGGTTTGATGAATGGATGGGTAGTGGCTGTGTTTATGGGCTATAGATGAAGTATTTTGGTCAGAGGAGTGTGAGTGTAGGGTTGATTGAGTGATTGATTGAGTGGATGATGGAGGATTTGAGCTTAAAATGGTGATTTTGGCTTGGATGAGGTGGGTTTTGATGGAAGAGCTAGGTTTGGACGAAATTGATGGAGTGTATGGGCTGTAAATGGCTTGTTAGAGTGAGAGAGGGGCTGTTGAAGTTGGTTTCTCAAAGACCCATGTGTTGTAGGCCTTAATGGTGAGATTTTTGGGTGTTTTGGAGGTTGAAGATGATGGAGGGTGGTGGCTATGGAGGAGAGAAAGGCTAAAACGTGATTGAAGTGATGAGAGAGAGTGGAGAGGGCTGATGAAGGGTGTGAGAGTGTAAGAGATCAGCCAAAGGGGGTTTATATAGAGAGAGAAATGGGAGGGAAATGGGTTTAATTTTTGAATTGGGTTTGGGGGGTGATTGAGGAGATGTTCAAGGGTCTAGGAAGTGTATTTAGGCAGTAGAAAACATAGGTAGACGCTCCCCTTGCAGTAGAATATCATGATTAGATGCTCTGCAGAAAACTGATCTGGCTCGGAGTTGAGCGCTCAAAGCCATGGGCTTGAGCGCTCAAGGTGGGATTGAGCGCTCAAGGCTGTTGCTCAAAAGGTAAAACTTTGCGGGGCCGCCCCGGGTGCTACCGAACTCCGTTTCATGCGTGGTTTGAAGCGTTGGAAAGCTTGTCGAGTGTACTTCCTAACCCAAGTAGTTTGAACCCAAGATAATTTGTACATTCAAGTATGTGACCATTTTACCCTCAGAAGGTCGGGAAAATAAGTCATTTTGGTAAAACGGACACATCTCCCTCATTTCAAAATGGATTGAGACGTATTATATATCAATAAAGAGGGTTTTGAATGTACTAGAAGATGATGTAGGCTTGGGTTTGTTTTGAAATGGTTTATGGATGGTTTGAAGGGTATTTTGGTCATTTTGGTTGGTTTAAGGTTGTTCTAGGAGGGTTTAGAATGGTTTAGGGTGGTTCGGTGAGTTCAAGCCTTGTTCTTAGCCTCGAGGTATGCACGATTGGTCTATTTCATCATCGGGAATGCTCGAGTGCATCTTGGGTTCAAAATCGGGGTGTCTACAGCATTCTTCTGGAAGAGCTTGACTCTGTGACCCTCTGCATGTGCTCAATAGTAGCAGCAGCTGTGGTCTCTATTGTGTTTTTTTGCGGTAGAAGTTGGCCTGGTGGACCTAATTGGTAGTTGGTCTTCATATATATTTGCTTCCATTTATAAGGAATGAAGTAAAGAAACCAGCCAACAAGAAACTTCTTGGACCCGACCCCATTAATCTTGAACTTCATGTCTAAAGACTCCCATAGTTCCTTAGCAAACATCGCCTCAGTGTACACAGAGTACAATGAGTCCTCTAGGGCATTTAGAATATAATTCTTGCACAGATAATCACCATCTTTCCAGTTCGCTAGCACCATACGCTTTTGATTATCTGTTTCTGTCTCGACGACAATTGGGAGATCCTCCTTCAGATAGCCAGCCAAATGGACAGTGGTGAGGTAAAGCACCATATTTTGTTGCCACCTTTTGAAATCAACTCCACCCCCGAACTTCCCCGGCTTGTCCACATGAGACATCAGAATAGTGGGAATTCCAGGGATGGGAACAGAAGGACTTTCTAAAATTGGAGTCGCAGTCTCTTTATTCTTTCCAATATTGTCAGACGACATCTTTACCTGGAAAACCAAGATCAATCACATATCAGTGAAAGATCACAATAAGTATAGATTTGCAATCTAAACTTTTTAAGCTCAAACGGTTTAATACCAGCCACAACCACGGGGATTGATTTAGGCCAATCAAACCTCCAATTCAAAGGCAAAGTTGCGCATGACTGCCTAGGCCATAGCCAACCAAAGTATCTCAGAAAGTCCAATCGCGCACAATTGACTTAGCCCGAAGCTAACTATTTCGGAAAAAAGAAAATTTGATCTTTGGAAATAGAACTGCATATGAGACTTTCCGTTTTCCAGAAACTTTAGTAATTATCCTAATAAAAATTTAGGCAGTAGATATCCAAACCAAATTCTCCCCTTGGATGTTCCAAGCCTTATATATATATATATAGGAAAATGTTCTATTGAGGACTCCCTCAAAGATCTCCTCCGTGAGGAGCACCACTTTTTTGATTTTCCGGACCAAATTTCGACGATCTGAACCGCTCAATGTGTTTAAAAACATGTTTTCCATGGCCAACGCGAGGAATCACAAAAAAAAAATACCCGAAAGGGCTTCATCCGAGCGGTTTTACATAATAACCGTACATATATAATTTATCGAAAAATGCTCGAATGAAGCCCTTCCGTGTATTTTTTTTTTGGACGAATCCTCGCGATGACCCTCAAAATCACGTTTTAAACACATTGAGCGGTTCGGATCGTCGAGATTCGACCCCGATCCAGAGGTCCGCAAATTACGAGTTTGAGGGAGTCCTTAGTAGAATGGGATCCATATATATATATATGGATTTCCATTTTTTTAAAACCAAAATGAATTTCCAAAGAAATATAACTAAACAATGGAAATTGAACAGGGTAGTTCTCGGAAAGAACTATAACAAACGATTGATTCCCCAAACCGCGTCCATGAAAAGTAGTTATTCTTCAATGTCTGAAACTGATCCAAAAAATTAACATCGAGACATGTTAATCAAACAGATCACTGTCATAAAATTCCCACCGACGGAAATTCTTCGCATGACACAGTTATAAGAGAAACCAATCAAAACATACAAGGGAAAGAATCTAGACAGTATAGCCGCATCTTGGCAAATTGGAGGAAATACTCTCCTGGACCACCGATATGACAACTTTAGGAGCCCAATTCTAAACAGAGAAAAGATACACTTAAGCCTACACTTAAGCCTCCATTTGCCGATTGGTGATCAAAAGAAATCTTTGTTAAGCTTGTTGGGAAAAATTTGGCAAAAACATGAAATTCCAAAGAACAATTTCCATTATAATGATAAACAAAATTACAAGTTGCAGAGACTTAATTATCAAATTAGACAAGCCAAAAAACGAGTTGAAAACCGAGCCGAGTCCTGTGTGATACCACAGTCTCCTTAACAAAGTTGACGGAACACCACCGTCGATTGCCTTGGCGAACTTACTTGCGTCTACCTCTCTCTCTCTCTCTCTCTCTCTCAAAGAAATGTATTTTCGGAAGTAAGTTATAGAGTACGAAGGACTTGACACAACAAAAAGGAGGTGACCAATTTATAGGCAAGCTGATAAGCTAGTCAATGGAAAGTCTTGGCCAAGTCTTCCCAAGTCTACCCAAGGTACTTAGCTTGCAAGGCATGAGTGTGGAAATTGACTTCGCCGAATTGAATGAAGACAATGAATCTCACCGTAGGGGGGAATGTACTACAGGACTTCCTGATACAGTGTTCACGTAATGGAACACATTGGTTGCCTCGAGAGACCTTCTGTGTGCCCATTTTAATTCATACCGAAATTATAAAATTTCCAACAATCCCCCCATGAATGAAACTGGCAGGCAAACTGACGCAGAGTACAAAAGCTGACCCGAAAGAGAGGCAACAGATAATTCGTGCATAGGATAGGTAGCTTTTGGCCTTGAACCTTCCTTTGTGATGGCCTATCGCAATGTTATCAATCTCGTACTGGCAAGTGTACCGTTTTTTCTACTGGAACGGGACGTACTGGTACCAGTGTGTATATCGATACCGTTCCGGAGTTAGCGCTTGTAAATATTTTATATGTTATTAATATACATTGTGAGAATAAAATTATAGACTACTATAAAAAAATTCCTTAATAATACCTAAGAATAAGCACTCTATTTTTCATTTGTATACATATACAATTGGGAGTAACACGTACAAGAAAAAAAGTGAAAAAGAGTGAAAAAGTAAATACAGCTGGAGCACATCACTTTCACCAAACAAGATCAAGACCTTCAGAATAGAAAACTTCA
>OY978217.1:5185538-5308910 GCA_963854785.1 Vaccinium vitis-idaea
CTGAGCCCCATGTTCTCAATTCACTTTTAGTTTATCTAAAGAGATTAACAGACTTGAGATAGCCTATAAAAAACCAGCAGAAAAATAGTGTTTTGCGCCACCTGCTAATTTATCTCCATTGAGTAGCCATGAAGATCGTAAGCAACAATTGCTTTCTGATCATTCTGCTTCTCTTGGTATCTGGTGCAGCACAAAGCAAGGAAGGCTTTACTACCTGCATTAATCGCAACAGCCCGTGCCTTTTCAGGCCGCTTCCGTGCCCGTCGGAATGCCCACATCCGTTTCCGTCAGACCCACACGCGAAAGTTTGCTATGTCAACTGCGATTCACCTATCTGCCAAACCGAGTGCAAAGGTAAGAGCATCACCATTTGAAACTCTATTTCATTTTTAGTGTCAGATTTTATGCAGTTAGAAAGACCTTTTATATTTCGTAGCATCATTTGACACCTCAGTTCTTTCATTATCTAACGAAACACTGGCCCGATTATGGGACCCCCATTTATCTGCCACCGGAGAGATACAGGGTGAGAAAGGAGAGAGAGCGCGCCAAAGAACGGAAGGGGTTTGGGGGCAGGCTGGGAAGCCTTTAGATGCACTATTGTACTTCTGTGACAAGAGTGAGGGGAGCTAGAGGGAATAGTGTATATGAAATCTTTTGTCCTTTATACGTTCTGTACTTTTAAATAATACATACAAAAAAATACTAGACCGAACAAATTCCTAACACAAAATTGTGAGTCCCACTTCACACTTTTTGTGATAGACGGAGATGTTCTAAGATATCTACTACATAGGCAGTTTGGCGTATTTGATTTGCCTTCATTTCGCAATCGTGTGTACCCCCTGATTGTGGGTAAGAATTAACACCCTTCTATTTTATCCTTTCAGATAAGAAACCAAATTGCAATACCCCTGGAGCAGTGTGCTTGGACCCGCGGTTCATTGGGGCAGATGGTACTGTATTCTATTTCCATGGAAAAAGCAATGAGCATTTCAGTTTGGTTTCAGATCTCAATCTCCAAATCAACGCTCGCTTCATTGGACTAAGGCCAACGGGTAGACCTAGGGACTATACATGGATTCAAGCACTAGGAATCCTTTTCAGCTCTCACACTTTCTCTATTGAGGCTAACAAAGCAGCAACATGGGAAGATGAAATCAACCACCTAAATTTCTCATACAATGGCAAAGAGCTAGTCATGCCTGAAACCTACCCATCTTTGTGGGTATCTGCACAAAACGACCTAAAAGTAGAAAGGACATCGAGGAAAAACAGTATTTTAGTTACTCTGCCAAAAGTTGCAGAAATTTCAGTCAATGTGGTGCCTGTGACTAAGGAAGATGCCAGAATCCATAACTACCAGATACCACCGAACGACTGCTTTGCCCACTTAGAGGTGCAGTTCAAATTCTACGAACTTTCCACAAAGGTTGAAGGTGTGCTTGGCCGGACTTACCAGCCAGATTTTAAGAATCCAGCAAAGCCAGGTGTCGCAATGCCAGTGGTAGGAGGTGAAAACAAATATAGGACCGCATCACTTCTGTCTGCAGATTGTGGTTCTTGTGTGTTTTCCCCAGTTGGGGTTCACAACAAGGATGAATCGCTGGTTATCAATTTTGGCATGCTAGATTGCACCAGTGGGGCTAGCACTGGAAATGGAATCGTTTGCAGGAAATGAGTAGCCTACTTTGCTATCTTCTAGAGACTAGATAGTGTTGTGTCTTAGGTTTTATCTTTGAGTGATGGAATTTTAAATTGTTTTGGAAGCTGGAAAAATGTAGCTTTCAATTCTTTCCCGTGGTTGATCAATATATGAACTATTTACAGACTCTGAATCTGGTTTTCCACCAGCTGCATAATATTCACAGTAATGAAATAAATAACAGCAACATAAGAATTTCAGCGTACTCAACTAATTAGAAGAAGCAAAAGAATTTCATGCTCGGAAATAGTAAGAACAAGCAGAACAGAAACGGCTAAGATGTAAAACCATAAGAAGAAAATAGAAGAATAAGAGATGACAGTGAAACAGAAACAGTGACCAAAACCATGTTCCCATATGTTAAACTTTTAAAAGCTTAGGAAACCACATTTCCTACATCCCTTATATAAGATAACATACTTTCCTGTGAAAGCTTTCAGCACCGTGCCACCATACTAAATAGGTTTCCTGGTATTTTTCAGGCATTCTCGACTCAACATCTTTTCTTTGGGAGATTTTATCTTGATATTACGCGTTTCATAACACTTCGTGCAATGGAAGACAACACAACAGTAAGACTTTCCATTTAAAAAAGAAGACATACCATGATAGCATGCAGCTCTAAGCCTCCAATAACAAAGATAACAAAATATTCCTTATTTTCTGTATTTTTCTTCTCAAACAAACAATTATACTAGTAAGAACAAGATGGAAATGAGGAAAGTTGACAATGTGTGCTAATTTACGCACATCATTTGATGGATTCATGATCTCTTACCAATCTGCTACATTACATACCCAATCTTATTATCACATAAAAACCGATGTACAAACCCATAACAAAACAAGTAGAAACAAAAGGAATAACCTTCCCTTACTTGGGAGATGTCCATTCACTGCAGATGCCACTGGAAAAAACCAATCTCTACTCATCCAACGGCCGAGATCACAAAGATATGGACGCATACTTCTCATCTTCCACGTGGATTCACCAGCTGTGAGAAAACTGCACTTGTCGCAGCATCTTCGCCATCATCATCAGTGCCAGAATTCACGCCATCAACCATACTAACACTATTATCAAATGGCTCAAGTGGAGTCAGTGGAATGACGGGGATATGATTAGTACTATTCTCTTCGGGTTCCGTGAGAGCTGATGATGTCTCCTCAAGCTGAAGAGCATACTCTAGATTCCAAAGAACATCCCCCATCGATGGCCTGTCCACTCCGTACTCTGCCAAGCACTTCTCCGCCGTATCTCCAAATTTCTTTAGTGAAGCTGGATTTACCTTCCCCACAAGATTTTGGTCCATGATTTGATCCAACATCCCTTTCTTTTGCCAAGTCATTGCCCATTCCGCGATATTAACTTGATCCCTAGGGAGCACAGGGTTTAATGCTGGTCTTGTGCATAAAACTTCCATTAGAACCACCCCAAATGAATAAACATCTGATTTCTCAGTAAGCTGTTGCCTTCTGAAGTATTCAGGATCAAGGTAGCCAAAACTACCCTTCACGGCAGTACTCACATGGGTCTGATCAAGAGCTGGGCCTGTTTTAGAGAGACCAAAATCAGCAACTTTGGCTACAAAATTCTCATCCAAGAGTATATTTGTTGTCTTCACATCTCTATGAATAATACTCTGAGTTGCCCCTGTGTGGAGATAGTGAAGACCCCTAGCAGCCCCTATGCAAATCTCAAGCCGTTGCTTCCATGAGAGAGGAGGGAGATCTGTTCCATAAAGATGGCTTCTGAGGGGCCCATTTGCCATGTACTCGTAAACAAGTATCATTTCTGACCGTTCATCGCAATATCCAATCAGTGAGACCAGGTGGCGATGACGAAGCTTGGACAACATTTCAATCTCAGTTCGAAATTCTGCAAGACCTTGTTCTGATCTAGGGTTTCCTCTCTTCACAGCAACTTTAGTCCCATCTTCCAATGTTCCATTGTAGACCCTACCAAAACCCCCAACCCCAAGAAGCAAGCTCTCGTCGAATTTGTTAGTGGCATCCATAATTTCTTGGAACGTGAAGACCCGACCAAGGTTGATGGAAGCCAAGGAGATACAGCTTGCAGTTCCGCTCTTCTGAGAAGTTGTGGACATTTTTGTCATGGTTTGAGAGTTTCCATATAAGGGAAGAGGAAGCCATGTATGCCCCCCTGTATTGGTAGTCTTTGATCTACGGGATACCAAGCAGCAGTAACAAAAGGCAATAACTGCAAGTGCGGCAACAGAGCCCGCAACTGAACCGATTATAATGCCGATACTGATCTTTTTGGAGGGTGATAAAGGGAGGATAGTCTCAACAGGTGAAAGCCCATCCAAACTCCTAGCATTGTTACTTATCTTCATCACCTCCAAACCATTCATGATTGCATTCGTTACATCAGCCATTGTATCTGGACCGACACTGACTGTCAAAGTGTTGGAATCGGCAGAAGTATTGCAAACAAAGTCTCTGTAGCAAGGCACACCCAAGTCTCCCATTAAAGTTGAGAGGTCGAAACTCCCAAGAGCAATATCAGAGTTTATGTATAGGTTGAACACAAGGCTGTTCATGGACTTGCTCACGATATCGCAGAAGTGCACTCTGACAAAATAGGTGAAGTCCGGATCAACAGGTAGGACCCATGTAATGTTGAAGTTATCATCTGCCACATTGGCATCGCCCATGGTTTCAGCTGTAGCGTAAACCCAATTTGGTGCAATTTGAGGAGTGAGAGGAGCTTTGTATTTAATGTTTGCAGGGTTAACAGAAACATTAACGGCAGAGCTGTTCACGTGGAGGTATTCCGCGTCATTTTCCCAAGTTCTTCCCAATGTATCATTCTGAGCAGTGAGCAAGGGACCGCCCATGTTCAATCGGTAAATGGTCTCAAGGGCATGACTGGAAAGGCCACTAAAAGGGGCAGAGGGGGATAAAGCTACTGCCTGATCAGGGAGAACCTCGTCCGGGATGGAGACAACCTCAATCGCGTTAACAAATGCCACTGAATTGTTGGAAGGGATGAAAGTGAGGGTCATGTCGTCCGAAGTCACATTGACAGCATACTCCTTAAACAGATAAGAACCGTTGTAGTTCTTGAATGTGAAATTGCTCAAGAGCACAAAGTTTTCGGTGACTACAGTTATGGAGGCGGACGACAAATTTTGACCTGAATCTGGAAGAGGGTAAAAGTAGAGCCGGATCCAGTGCCTACCTACTTGGTTGATATCAAATTTGTATGATAATGGATTTTGGAAAATTCGTGCGGATTGGTAGACTGGAAATGGGGCACTAGAATTGGAGGAAGCAACAATAGAATTTCCTTGACTTTTCAGTGAGAATGAAGATTGCAGTGAATCAGGAATATAAGTCTGACCTAGGAATGTTACATTTTGTGAAGATCCACAAGCAATCAAGTAGTTATCAACAGAGACGAAAGAGGCAGAGCATTCAAGAACCACAAAAACAAACAAAAGGGACAGAACCAGAGGCACCCACTTAACTAGTTTCATCTCTACCATTTTTGGTTACCAAAATCCCAAAAAAAGAAGATAACAAGAACTGGCCAATGTCACCCCACTGCCTCCACTGTTAAAGACAAGAAAACCAGTAGCTGATTTAGTTAAACTTCAAACCCAAAAAAAAACACACCCCCAAAAGATAACAAGAAGCCCATCAATTGCTCAAATGGTGCAGACCCAACTCCCCAAAACAAATGCCCAGAAACCCTAGTGTAAAAAGCCCCAGATCCACCAATGTCCTACCCAAATAGCTGAAACATGTCAAAATGGAAACTCTACTGAAATATAGACCACAGATAATTGAAAAATTGACTCGCCCAAAAAGAAATGAAAGTTTGGGGTGGCCTTACCTCACACACAGAGCTAAATGCGTGTCAGATGCAATGGTCTGAAATGGGTGTGGTTGTGGAAGCAGAAAAGAGGGGAAACCCAGCTCGAGATTTCATCAATGGCGACATTGATGAACACCCATTTCTCAGTTGGAAGTTTTAGTGGAACTCCAACAGCTCTTTCCAGGCTGGTTTGATTAGGCTGTCAAATATGCACAGAGCGAAAGGGGTGCGGACCCACATATGAACCTACAGAACCCAGGAAAATCAACCCTGTAATTGAAACAGCTGTTTATGTTTACGAAAGGATATTTTTCTTCAGTTTTGATTTTAGTATCTGGAAGGGTACCGAACCATAGGGTATCAAATTATTTCTGCGGTACCAAAAAATAGACCCCACAAGCTGCTGCTTGTACATTTTCGGTACCTTTAACTCGGTATCCTCGACTCTTAACACAGTTATAATTGAAATTGTGTTTCAAATTTGTGTTTTCTCATATTGCAATTTGCAAGTATACGTTTTTTTTTTTTTTGGAAATGGTAGTATATGCCAGTACATTAATCCCCTGTTTTTTTTGAAGAAAAAAGAAATAGTACTAAAACGAAGTCAAATTTTTTTATAAGTAAAAAACAAAAGTCAATTGCCCCAAGCAAAAATCAGGACTCGCGCCGCACGGCTGTACTGGCGGAGGTAACGTGAATGGCGGTGCTTTGGACTTTGGAGTTTTGTTCCGGTAGCTGCAAGATCACAGCAGCTAACCAATGGCAGCCACAAGTGCCTACGAAACAAACTGCAATAAGAGTGATATCATTTATAGGTTAAAATAAATGAGTTTAAATTCGTATCGACGACGTTATTGTGGAACGCACTGTGTTTATTCTTGTAATGTATTACACGATCCGCAAAATAGTATATTTACGCAAAAAAATCTACTTAATCGGCTATCAATAGGTATGTTGAAGATGAATTTTTTTTTGTAAAACAAACGGTCATGGACAATTTAACTTTAATATACAGTCCATTTTATAAAATCAAAATTCAAATTTTTGATATACCTATGGATATCCGATCAAACCGATTCTTCGAATGGAAATTTTACTCTCTAAAGTCTACAAGATGAACGGTTCAGATTAAACAATAAAGCAGGGTGGGGTCCGCAATAGAGGTGGTGGAAACATTATTTAATTCCTTTTTAAATGTGATATCTTGAGTGGCAGACTATAAATTTTTAGTTTATTATGAGAATCTTTATAAGTGTTTGGATTAGGGCTGCACATCGGTCGGTTTTTTCGGGTTCGGGTCGGATTTGGCCCGACCCGACCACTCATCGGATTGAGGAAACATGGCCCGACTCCGACCGAAACACATGTCGGGCCCCGACCGAATGTTTGTCGGATTTGTCAGATCGGGCTCGGATCGGACTCACGGGTTGGGCCAACGCAATCACCATTCACGGCAATCGCCATCCTAAAATGAAACCAAGAGTTCACCAGTAGCAAATTACAATACTAGGAGCAGATTACAATACTACAATCACCATTCACCACCACTACAAGGTTACAATCATGAGAGGAGATACCGAAATAACAAACCTCCAAAGTTCAACGAGTTACGAGTGGGTTTGTCTGGAGAAAGATGGAGCCTGGAGAGGGAGAGCCGGAGATGAGATACACCACGGCCGACGACTGGGTTTGGGGGTGAGAGAGAGAGAGAGAGAGAGAGAGGAGTTAGAGAGGGTTTCTTCTTCCAGATCTGGATTCATTCTGGAGTGCGGCTGTGGGTGTGTTGAGTTTTAGGTTAAGAGAAAAAGACGTGTAGTAGAATAGAGTAGTATTTATAGTAGAAAAGTTTCGGTCGGATCGGGTCTACCCGATCTAACATTACAGCACCCGTAACCCGACCGAAAAACATAAAATTCCAAATAATCTGACCCGGACCCGACCGTATTAACTCTTCGGACGGATCGGATTGGTGTTTTTTTCGGGTCGGGTTGGGTCGGGTGGCCGGGTCTGGGTATAATGAACAGCCCTAGTTTGGATGACATTTACATAATAATTTTAAGGGAATACTTTACTAGAATTTACCCAAAAAAAGGAATACTTAACTAGTGAAAGTATAATTAGAATTAAAAAAGCACATTCAGTGGTGTTTTTTGAATTTTGCATTCTTCGGTTCATTTCTTAAAATGAATTATGATAGAATGCATTTTAGATTATGCGGCCAAACATATCTAGAATGCATTTTAAATATACCTAAATGAATTTTTATCAAACCCTCAAAAGTGTTTTTAGACAGTTTGAATAAAAAAACCTCCATCGTGAAAATTATGTGACATAGTTTCTGAGTAATTAGTGATACCGGATGAAGCACTCAAATTTTTCTCATTGGACCATCTTACAACAAGGTATTAGGAGCATTACTACTAATCAGTAAACGGTTATAAATGAAAGTGGAAAAAGGTTTATCTAGTTAACTCTATTAAGGTCCTAAAATTAATCAAGGTTTGAATAAACTGATCTGAATATCCAATTATAAAAAGATAAGAATTAATGGAGGCCCATTTTGTCCACTGTGCAATCACGTTTCACATTTTTCATACCATGTCTCCTTTATACCAATGCTTTTTTTTATCAAATAGTCTTCGGTAAGGCTTAGACTTGAATTATTTCTATAAGTACGTTGTCGAGAAACTTTCAAAGTGAAAAAATAAAAATACTTGAAGAATACAACAAAAATAAAATGTCACTTATTCACTCCGCTATCTTGTATTTGTTGCCCTTTTGCTAATTTATTGGCAAATTCAAGATAAAGTCACAATTTAGAGAAAGTTATTACTCCTATTTCTTTTGGAGCAATACACCACAAATACATCACGGAAGTGCTATTAAATATTTTTTGGAAGAAATATTTAGAAGAAAGGGTAAGAGAAGGTGACATTTGCCTTGCTGGCCATGTGCTTCATTTTGGCGGTTATTGGACAAAAAGTTGTTAAAAGTTGTGCGGCCCAGCTTAAGCATACTTCAACTAACATTTTCGGTCTGATCAAATATAGATTATTCACACAGAGAATCGAATCTTTTGACCAATTTTGTAGAGAAAAACATATCAGCCAATCAAAAATGTTATGCGCAAGGAAGCTTATACGGAACGTAAGAATATAAAGTCGTGTTTCGTAAAAAAAAATACTCATATTATGTGTATAATTCGGTATAAGTTTATTTGTGCATTGTATTTCTGGTTTTATTATTATTATGGAAAGTTGTTACTCGTAGTAGTTTGGCAAGTCAACGTCGTTAAGTAAGGATTGTGTAGGGAAGATTCTGTCACTGGGTCCCAACAAGAGACAAAACTCATCTTCCAGCTAACATAACTGAAAAATCATCACTAATCATGTTCGAATGTTCCCTGAGCGTAGCAAACCGCGTTAGATTTCGACGCTGCTATGATTAGATTTTAACGTGCTTGTTACGGAAAATTTGAGGATTGGGGATACTGTCGTGCACCACCCATTCGGTCATCCATTGCGAAAATACACGACTCGGATCAAATTCAATTTTATGTGAGAGTCATTGCTTGAATTTGATCCAAGCAGTGTATTTTCACAATGAACAGCTGGATGGGGTGCACGGCGCAGTGCCATGCACCTAGTGAAAAATAGGGACCCCTTGTCCCAAATTTGAAAACACGAAAATAGGTAGGGGAAAAAATAGAAAGTCACCAAAATGAGGAATTTTATGTTCACTTATCCAATTAAGGTTAACTCTTCTCTTATTGTTTTCAAGTAATAATTTGAAATAACAAAGATCTTACTCATATTGTTTGTATGTCGAAATAATTTCACCTTAAAATGAACATCATGGTTTTAAATACAAAAAATTTCAATAAATTCGTTAAACTTGTTTGAAACTTCATTTCCCTAATTATTCAGTCAAAGTCTCTGTAGAATTTTGGTCAATTCATTGAAAACCAAATTGTCAAGAAAACTCAACGATTTTTATACCATGCCACGCCATGACGTCATTATTAATATCATTCAAATTAAGTTTAGTTAAGTTCTATACATTTGGGTGGTGGGGCTTATCGTAAATCTAAGGTCAAGGGTTCAAAGCTTGGTAGAAGAAGAGGAAAGAAGAATAGATACGCACATTAGTTATTTATATTTCGTTGAGAGTATTGCCTTCAGCACCACATAGCAATCTGCAAGATACCGATGACACTTATATCAATATCGAAGTTAAGGTTTCGTTACATGCTATGAGCACAAAAGAGTATGTTTAGCCACGCCAAATGGTTACAGAGACTTGAATCCAAATATTGAGCGAGGAACTCGAAGTAGAACTGATGATGAAGTTTATTGACGATGAGCTTAGTTGAAGAGATTATAAGCCAATCCAAACACTCAATAAGTGGTGTGTTTCTTTTCTTCGGCCCAAGGCACTGCTTACTGTGGAGGCCCATTGGCCTGCAAAATCTCTAGCCCAGCTTTCGTTGTGACAAGTCCAGCCATCCCAGGCCCTACTCCTTGCTCTTTGGACTCTAACGTTGACTTTATTACTCCCTCCGTCCCATAAAGTTTGGTTCCTACGAAACTACGTGCAATTTTCAAACTAAAAAATAATATAATTACGAAAATAATTTTTTTGTCTATATGGATCTTGTTTGATAGATCTCATTGAGAACTTTTATACGGTGCAAAAAAAATTCAAAAATTATTTTGGTAAATACATTATTTTTTAGTTTGAAAATTGCACGTAATTTCATAGGGACCAAACTTTATGGGACGGAGGGAGTAAATTCTACGGAGTAAAACATTGGACATCCTTGTTATATAAGCAGGAGCCCAGTTCCATACAATAGAAAATCGCATTTGATGAATATTCATGGAAGATGTTGGTCACGTGGTGTTCCGAGAACAATAAATTATTTCTCCGGTACGCATGATCATGAGTTCGATCGAGGAATTGTTTCAAGAAGGAAAATAAACTATTGAAGATAAAAAATAAAAAATAAAAATAAAGCTCTTGAAGATCCACATTTTTCTTAATTCAAACTGGCTTTATTAGAATAATAAAAGTTAATACACTGGTTTTTATTTTCTTGCAAAATTAAATCTGGAGATCGTGTAATACGATGGTACTTTTTTTTTTTTTTTTTGGTATTGGGCATAAAACATGCCGGAAGAAAGATAGTGAGCATCATTAGCCGCTACAATTTATGGACTGTGGAGGGAGAGAAATGCTAGTAGTATTTTTCAAGGAAGGACCTCTGCGCTAGCTTGATCAAGTTAATTTAATAGGAGTAATTTCTCAAGGTATTCATACACCTGTCAAAGATTCTCTTAGCTCTAAAAGGAATTTGAAGGCTTCCATCAAGAACCAAGTTATCCGTACTAGATGGAGTTTGACAGACAGAATTTTAAGATCATGTATAGATTGCGTGTATAGTTTGGTTTGCTTCTTTTGCTGTGTTTTTTCAGTTGTGATGTAAATGGAATGATGTCCCTCCCCTTTTGATTCATTTGATTGAGGGTTTGAGGAGGATGCTAGGGGTACAGACATAATGGTACAGATTTTGCACAGAGCAGAAATTTGAACCGTTGATTTATCTCAGAAATTTTTTTCAAGGGGTCTTGCTTGCAAGAAATCACCTCAATCCGACATACTTAACTGGTTGATCCAAAACTCACCCATTTCATTCAAAACCGAATTTCCCGTGTGGGACCCAAAAGTGGGTTCCCGAATTGATCTGTGCAAAATTTGTACCATTATGGTCTGTACACTTAGCCTCGTTTGATTCACGGACTAAAACAGGTAGGATTGATAGTCCTGGGATTAGTAGTCCAGGACTATTTGTCTTGGGACTAATTTAGTCCTGAATCTCACACAATCCCCTGTTTGATTCGTGCAGAATTAACATCAGGATATCCCATGTTTTGGCAAATCCCTTGTTTGGTTTCCTAAACTAAATTCCGGAATTAATATTAGGACTAGGGGTGTTCACGGATCGGATCCGGGCGGATCGGATACGGATCCGATCCGATCCGCTCAGAGCGGATTATGGTTTTTAAGATCCGAAACCGAACCGAACATTCACGGATCGGATCGGATCAGGTCGGATTGAGCAGATTTGACAGATTAAAGAAGGATTATTGAGCGGATTGAGCTGATCCGATCCGGATCCGGAACCGCCAGATAAGAAATTCTCGATCCGGAACCGAACCGAACATTCACGGATGGTTCGGATTGGTCGGATTGACGGATCGGATGATCCGCTGAACAGCCCTAATTAGGACTATCTATTTCTCTCTCTCTCTCTCTCCAACTCTGAAACCCATTTCAACCAATTATTATTTTCAAAATCAAATACAGTAATGGTGATTGAAAAATACCCATATATTGAAAAATGAAGATCTATTGATTGAAAAATACCCATGTACTAATATGTACCCTTGTCTTGGTATCTATACAAATCTCATTAAAAAGGAACAGATTTAAATGAAAATCTGGTGTCCATGAAACTAGCTACTACGCATTAAACAAGCTGAATGAAATATCAACAGAAACCCAGATTTGGTATGAACAGAACAAATGCACAACCCATAATTGGTAGAGATACTCAGGCACAAACTCTTTCCATGGTCCAGAACTTTTTCCCAAATCTTTACTTACTGCAGATTGACTACCAAACAAAGGCGAAATTTATCTTGCCACAAATCAAGCTGTGATACGAGTACTATTTGATACGAGTACAAAATCTTGTGCCTAAACCCTACTGTTCTTCTTTCATCTCTGTCTACAAATAACAAAAACCCATGATCCCACTTTCATCTCTATCCATTACTCGGAGATACAAGCTGAGAGAGAGAGAGAGAGAGAGAGAGAGAGAGAGAGACGAATACCTGGGCAGATCTGGGTTAGAGAGAGAGGGAGCCATGGTAGAATTGAGTGAAAGAGAAAGAGACGATGTTAGGTAGGAAAATGTCATGGCAATTTTGTAATTTTTTCAACTTCCATACGCGTGTTATTATACAATCCCATGCGTATTGGATAAAAACAATCCTGGATTGTTAATCCCATGTCATTTTCCGGGAACCAAACAAGGGATAACGCGGAATTAGGCAAAAATAGTCCCATCCCACCCTCCTAATCCCCGAATCAAACGAGGCTAGGTTTTCCGTTTGATTGAGCCTTAATAGAATCTTTGCACTTATCGATAGAAAAAAGCAAAAAAAAAAAAAAAAAAAACAATTCGAAGAAAACCAAAGATCTCCCAAGTCTTCACCACATTTTAATGGATCGAATTAGAAATATTCAACACTACAAGAATATAACTCAAATTTCAACATCAACCGGAATAAACAGTAAATTTATGTTCCAAGTGCTCAAATCCTTCTAATAACCAAAAAAATAATGAGGAGATGGAGACGGGTTATAATTATTTCTTCATTTCATAATCAAAGTTCAGATTAGTTTATGTATACCTCGATTAATCTTAAAGTTGTTAGGTTAATGATCAGGCAAACGTCTAAAAACTGAATTCTAAATTTTTCTTCATATGTAACATCCACGCATCAATGAGATGCATAAATGCTTGTACAAATTTGTATATAGAGATACACGTACACAAACAGATAGAGAGTGAGATTTTCGCACCCCTCCCTAGTACTCCACTGACTACCAAGAAGTTGATATCATCTGTAAGATTTGAGAGTAGCTCCACAAAAAGTACAAATAAGAGCTTTCCAAGATTTCCAATACAGCGGCACGTAACAAAACCTCGTCGCCGTCCTCATATCAGCCACGCTTGCGCCACGGCCGCACCTCGAGCACGAACCCGCCGCCGGCTTGCTCCGCCTCAGCATCCTCTTCTGGTCCACCAAAAAGCAGAAACAAACCATCGCTTAGTTTTATGAAGAAATTGTACGTGTAATGGTTTGATTTTTAATTGTCCGGTGTTATGGTACGTGGGATTTAAATAGATACGTTAATGGTTGAGAGCAGTTGTGGGGTTCCATTGGTGTGATTGTATCTGTACGATGTTCAACACGTGTTTTGATTCTGGAATACAGTAGATATATATTTTCATCACGTATTTGTACCAGCAAACCTGCTAGGCTTTTCGTGGTCTTGCCTCAGGATTCAAAGTTTGCTCTCATCTAAGGTCTCAGATTTAATTTCTTTTGTTAGCAAACTTTAGAGCCCCGGAATTAGTCGAAGTGCGCGCAAGCTGACCTGAATATCTAATTATCAGAAGGAAAAAAAAGAAAAAAAAAAACCCGGCTAGGTTTTTCATGGTAATTGTGTGGATCAATGCTGCGTGAATGCTACTGTTTGATGGGTTGAATCGTGTGAGCTGTTAGGAGGAAAAATATTAATTGCTCCCGCATTACCATCACGTGTTGCTCCCAAACTCTTCTCCGCCAGAAACAAATTCACGTACCATTGAGTTGTGCCTTTATGGAGAGAAGACTTTGGAACATCATGTGACAATTTTTTTTTTCACATAAGAACACAACATTCACTCGTTTTTTATTGTACATATAGGTTTCTTGTCTTGGGAAAGGTTTTTGACTTTGAACGCTACAGAATGGTTTTAGAACACCCTGATAAAATAAAAATAAAAAAAAGAAAAAAAAAAAACCACTACAGAATGGTTTAGGAGGTGATTCAACATGTTTGTATCGTAATTGAGAAATTTTTTTCTCACTCAAAATGTCTTCAACCTATTCATTAACCTCACTGCATTTAAACGCAAGCGCAGTTATAGTGCAGTTACGCAATCGTGGGGTAAGAGCCCTCATTATTTCAAAAAAAATAAATAAATAAAAAGGTTTCCAAAAGACTCTTGATTTTAGTTAACTGATTTCTTGATTAAGCCCCCGTTTCCCATTTGCTAAAAGTCCAAAAAGTGATACAAGTCTCTCATTTCACAGATTTTGTGACATGTCACTCCCCTCACATACATCGACTTTTAACACTTTAGGGAGAAACAGAAATGTTAAAAGTCACTTTCAGCTAAACCGTCCCTTAATTTCACTAGCTAAAAAGTCAAAGTAAATCATAGGCAGACCCTCACTTTGGAAAATTGTTCATGGCTTTGCAAGCACGAGTCATCTTCTTCCCTGAGAGGACGAGACAAATGCATGTGTGGTTGAATGTGAAGTAGCATTCGAACTCGTGGGAAGAATGAAAGGGGGGTGATTGGAACATGGGTTGCCATTCAATACAAAGATGCTGAAATTTCTAACACCAGCTACCTAATTGTATTTATCACTGGGAAGACCCACCGGCCATCATCATTAAGGGAACATTTGTATTCCTATATTCTCGCCATCATAGCAGTACCTTGACTGGGTGGATACTGCTAATTCACATTGGAAAAATCCACGCGACACCACATGTGTGCACACCATTTGCACACCACTTCATCCGGACCGTCCAAAAAGCGTTTGGACGGTCCAGATGAGCTGGTGTGTATGTGGTGTGCACGTAGCATTACTAAATTCATATTCAATGGCAGACCTAAAAGCTAATAATTAAATGTATTCCCATGAAACATAAATGTCCTAAGAAAATTAACTAGTACCTCTTGGAGTACTACGAGCACCGCCATGGGACCTCTACCATCAGTGGCGTAGCCAAGATTATTACGGGCACTATAAAATAACCACGAGCTCTGAGAATAGCCGTGCTTCAAAAACAACCTATACAACTACACGCCCACGAGCTGATGGTTGTTGACAATGTGATGGTAACATGCGTCTTGTGGCGTGAGAAATTACTTGGAGTTTTAGGCTTGTGTAGAATGTTATTTTATTATTTACCAATCCAAAAGTAGCTGAATATTAATCCAATGTTTGTGTAAGTGAAGAATTATTTAAATAATGATAATTGTTTGGTTATCACATAATGCGCGGGCGAGTACGAGCGTCGGAGGTGAGTGCAAGGATTGAGCAAGCGAGCCCAAAGCGAGAATTGTGAGCAAGAGCGAAGACTATTTTGATGGATTATGTGACTAAGGGTTCAAGTAGCAAGTAAAACTAGCAAAATAAGAAACCCCAAAGGCCAGAGGGTAGCTCAAGTGGCAACATGAATGAGCTGTAAACCCTAACATCTTCGAAACTTGACAACCCCTTGAAGAGAAATCTCTTGTGAATCCTCTAGTCTTGGCGTGGATGACCTGCTTTTGACCGGACCAGAGAGGAAAATAGTTGAGGTGCACACAAACTGGCCCGAAAGAGCAGTGTGGGCACGTGCTCACACTGGTCTCAGGTTCGGGTCTAAGTATATAAACCCCACATAAATGTGTGGTAGTAAAGACCCATGGAGTACCACCATAATTGCGATGAATAATTGCTCCACTCCTAGAGCAATTGCTTTCATTGAATTTTTTTGCCGACTCAGGTCCCTTGTCCTGATAAGAACCCACACCCAGGTCCCTTGTCCTGATAAGAACCCACACCCATTTTACACACACGGCATACTCACATAGCTGTTAAGACCCACACACAGCAGAGTCTCAACTTAAAAATGGGAGTGGTTGTAGAGTATTTTAACTATCAAACCTTGGTAGGCCACATCCACATAGATTCGACCAATCAAACATGTCTTTTAATCTTTGTGGAAAAGACGTAACAACCTTTAGTCAAATTGATCATATTTTCACATATAAAATGTGCATGTTCACAAGCACTGTTTTATCCGTCCAGCATAATAACGTGACAATAGTAGTTTGAAATATGAGCTGTAATGGAGGTTTTTTGGATTGAAAATAAAGGACAATAAAAGCAAGTAGAGTAAAGTTTTGGACCATGAAAGTAAAAGAAATTACCACACCAGGCAGATACAGGACCACAGAAATAGACACTCCATGCTCTTTGCTAAGTATTTTCTTCTCGGTGGCTAAATGAACAAGCTTCATTCTCAAAACATCACATTTAAATCTCACACTCTAGCACAGTACCACGTAAACAAAGTATGTGTCTTTAATCAAACAACCCAAAGTAAAAAACTTTATTTCCCTATTTTTCTTTTCTGTTACAAAGTCCACCACAAGTGTCGAGGAAATATAAAAAAAAAAATGCTCGTAATTTCCAACCTCTACTACACTATTGTACAACTTCAAGGTACACTGTACATTAAGCAAGACATAACCTAGCAGCCGATGCTTGGTCACTCAAATAACTGCCAAAAACAGACCAAATAGTCGCAAAAATTGGGAATCTAACACTAATTTACAAATTACAGGGCGACTAAAGAGATGATAACTTTACCTCCATTGTATAGTTTCTTGTGACCGGAAGACCAACTCCAGTAAAGCAAAAAGAATGAGGTCAAGAATATATATCATGCTGGTATGCAGTAAGAGGAGCTGAGAGCTGCAGGCAGCACACAGACCAAATGAGGTCCGGGAGGATTGCAGCTTATATTTGCGTCGTCTACATTTGGAAGCAGTAGTTGCGGTGGACGAACATATCCCGCAACCAGTGGCACACACACTATGGAGATAACTATCCTTGAACCTGTCGGTTTATGAGAATTTCAGGGACAGATTTAGATCATTCCTGATATGTGAAATAAGAAAATCATCCTTAAGTGACTCAGGTACCTTGGTCTGTGGAGAGTGAAACATGCCCTCTTTTCCTTCCAGCAATCATCCAGGTCTCTGAACTGGCATTGACTTCGTATAATACCTCATCCTGCTGGAGGAGAAATGAAAAATCCTTTATAGAAATCGAATGGTATCTGTATTATTTTACAAAATTACAAAGCTGACGCTGTCAATACAAATTCTACGCCATAAGCACATATCTTCTATGAAGATGTGAAATAAGAAAATATTCTCATTCTTTGTGGCAATATTGTGGGCTCAGTTGTCGTTATCTTCATCTTCCTCTTATGGGTCTCTTGAATCCTCTTTCAGACAAAGTTGAATGTCTTTGCTTTGATTGCATGTGTCAGTGTCACTTCTCTACCCTTTTCTTGTGATCCATGCAATATATTAACATCCAAGGGAACTTAAGTATACTTCAGCTATCCCACTAGAAAAGCTGACAGGGAATAGCGAATACATGATTATCTTGCTGGAATTTGCCCAACATCGATTCATTATAACCTCAAAAAACTAGTATATGAGCCTGGGTGGCCTCTCCACTCATTGCCAATTGGTTTTGAGTTTGATACTTTAACATCGCATCAGAACTAGGTTTTCGAAGGCTTTTCCCCTTTGTTTGTGCCATAGTTGCACTTTGTTTCGTTGTGATCCGTATTTTCCGGATCCTTTGTTGACCTCTCCACATGTGAGTCAGGGGTCACACGTGCGGAGGAGTGTTGGAATTTGTCCCACATCAATTAATTATAACCTCAAAAACTAGTATATGAGCTTGGGTGGCCTCTCTACTCATTGCCTATTGATTTTGAGTTTGATGCTTTAACATACCTCAACCCCGTATTTTAACTCAAATGACGCTACCCCGCTAGAAAAGCTTACAGGGAATAGCGAATACACAATTACGTCAACTCCGTATTTTTACTCAAATGACGGGCTATTTCATGTGGCACTAACAGACACTGATATGGCAACTTTGGTTCCATTTAAAGATGATTATCGGAAAGAGGAGATATGACTGACTCTCAAGTTGAAGCACTCAATACAAGGACAAAGAACAAAAGAAAATTGAAAATGAAAAACTTCTGGCTTACATTTTTGTCAGAAAGCACTTTCTCCTCGAAATCCTTTAACCTTTCAACTCTCCACTGCATGGTGACAAGCTGCCTAACTCTGAGGCCACTTGAAGGAAGAGGAAGAAAACCAACTGCCAGGCAAGGTTCCAGGACAGGCCGCTGTAAAACAAGAGCACTCTTGAAGATCAGAGATTGTGTAGCATCCTCAACTCCTTTGGTTTCCATGGCTACAGGGGTGTGTGCTCCAAGGCTTCTATCACCCGTTATTCCATATCTGATATTTAGAACACTATCTGGACGCAATGCCTTGGCTTCATCTGTAAAACCAAGATAAGTATTGTCTTGTTGCATTCAAAAGTAAGAGAACACTTAAAAGTTAAATCTCTGAGCGGCAGAGCATCCCCATTGGTTTCCATGAATCATATCCAAGATGATAAAGGAAAGAGATCCCGCCCTTCAGGAAGTATCACGACAAATTAAGTCAAGTTCAGCTACTTATATGCTAGTATTTAATCCTTCAACAAGTCCAATATTTCCTGTTGTTTGATCCCCAAACCCTTCCCCTATTGGATTTTATGAGCATGAGCAACTCTCTGTCCTGGGAAGGATCAAATTTAAATATACTAATCTTTGGACCGAGAAATGGGTGGTGAACACTTTATTTTTATCATTATTTTTTATTTTTTATTATCGGCAAGGGTGGTGAACACTTGGTAAACTTTCTAAGGTTCTGAGCTGCTGTCCCAAAGTGACACTGCAATACGCTGAAGGTTTAAGGCCAAAGTCACACAAATTCAGTAAGGAGAATGCTCCTTCTGTCCCACATTTCTGTCACCTTAACCGTATCTGGATGTCCCAAACTTGTCATCCATTTTGAAAAACCAAGGTACGCGATTGTATGCTTTTACAACATTTTCCTTTATTTATAATGGAAAACACTTCTAATCATGCAAAATAGAGGGACAGACCAGGAAGCTGATACTCTGTTGTTGTAGTACATATGCTAATTGCGTCTTCGCTTAAGAAGTTAGATTTCCAAGGGTGGATAAGTAGTATGGGATAAGCAAGTAATGCTCAAACTGAAGAGAATAAATTAGTAAATGTTTTTAACTTCATAAATTTGAAATGCAGGGTACTTTCTTAGCAAGGCCAAAGTCATTATTGGACCTCCATGAATGGGTAAACGTGAATGGAACTTTGTGCATTATGTAACAGTTCTACAATTGATTCTTCAAATTTGCAAATGAAGGTATCCAACATACTCTTGGTGTGTCAATGTCAAATACATACTCTTGGTATGTATAGCTGGACCAATGACTGATAACCTATGCATAAAGCTAAAGATGAAATAGGCATACCTTCAGCCACTGCAGTCACCAAGCATATACTGAACAGCAATCCTGCTCTGGACGTCGGGGAAATAACAAGTGGAAAGAAACCAGAAGCTGGTCTCCCATCACCTTGTCCAGTGTGAGTAAATCCTTCTTGAAGATCCAACCAAGCATCATAGATGGTCAATGAGGCTTTCACTTGAGAATGCAGCATCACCTGGAAGAAGAATAGAAGAAGATGTAATACACAAAATGGAATAAGCAAGATCATGCTAAAGATTTGACATAAATTGAACTTAAAAACCAAACCAATGCAGAAGCCAAAATTGGTCAAAATAATAAGGTATTGAAGGAGTCAAGGATAAGATACCTGCAGAAGTAAAGTACCGTCATTGCATTTGTCTGCAACACGTGTACTCACGTGGAAAGGGTCAGTGAAATGCACTGCTAGGGTCCTGTACATTTGTTCCAATCAAGCTTGGCCGAAGAAAAATTAATCTACAAAGCTGCTGGGAATTTGGAATAAAAAGGAAGGAGAATAACTGTACCTTTCGAATGTTTGATTATGTGATACTCCAAACTCAAGTTTCAGAGCAATTGTCCTTAACCCATCCACAACACTCTGTCGTGGGGGAACAGCTGCCCACAGAAGAGATGTGGCATATTAATTTTAGCGCTAGAACACAGAAACTTTAGAAGCAGATGAAAACCACGAGAAGTGTTTTAACATTCTTTCACCTGCATTTGTTCCTCTAGCAAGACTCTCACTTATCGCACGCACTGGAATCCACAGTACAGAATTTATATCACCAGCCCACTCTGGCAACTCGATTCTGCCCTCATTAAGAGTTAATTGCTTAAACTCTTCAGTAACAGTAGAACCATCATTTCTAGCATCATCCGAGTAACCCAGTTTGGCTGGAGTTTGTGAAACGTCACTATGACTCTCCATTTCAATGACATGAGACTCATCGATCCTCAAACCAGGACCAGTGTCAACATGCAAGACAGCACCCTTAAGGGAGTAATCAATTGGCTTAACAATTATTCCAACCCATTGAGGTTCATTAATGAGCAAAGCAGACGAAACAGCTGCAGAAAGATCTACCAGAGGCCTTGGTTTAAACACCTAATAGTGGAAATGCGTTAGATCGTTTTTCATAGACAATGTTGTCCCTAGTCACAAACAATTACTACACACATTAAATAGGAGGCCATACTATTAAAAAAGTAATGCAAACTAAAATGGGAGGATGAAACTGTTCATGTCCTCATCATAAAGTTTATCATAAAAAATACTCATTACAATTTTCTATTGAAAAAAAGAACAATACCTTTAAGATGGGTTTCGTCGGCTTCTCATAACTCATAAAATCATCAGTGTCTGCTGGTCCGCCTTTAGAAAAACTATGAGATCTAAATCTCAAGTGACCAATTTGCCCAGTAAGAACCCCCAGGACATATGAACCTGGTTTCTGTGGGGGGAGGGAAAGGGTGATTGTATTTCTCCCAGGCTTAAGTATGATAGCCACAGGGCTCTTTATAGCCTTAAAATCAAAATACAGAAAATCAAATATTAGGCAGGCAATCATTTGCATCCTACAAAGCATTGGTGATGCAACATTAATAACATTGCATAAAATAGTGGGGAAAAAAAAGAATGAGTACCTTAACACCTTCATCAGCATTAAATGTAGCTATTAGAGTTAGACTGAGTGATTCAAGAGTTATATCATCAGGAAAGCCACTCCAAACGGTCACGGATAGAGAACCAGGATCGCCATCACATAGCTCCAATTGTGGCCCATTGCCAGAAAATGTTATCAAGGAAGACACATCAAGGGGCACAGGGTGCTTCATTTCACTATGGGCAAGACGGACTAGCTCTGACTGAAAAGCTTGACGCTCCTTCGTTGAGAATAAGCCTTTGTCCAGTGAGAGCAATCTCACACAAGACGATAAATAGCCAGCTTGATCATTCAGGATTTTTTGGCACTCTGCTAAATTGGGAAGAATTTCAGCCAACAAATCTTCCCATCCCTCACCAGCATAGAGAGCACAAACCTTCTCATATGACTTTGCAGCAAGATCAAAGTTTCCATGCTTATAGCAGACAGCTGCAATTTCACCATCAAGGACAACTCCATGCCTTTTCCACCATGAACGATGATAATTGTCAGCAGCACCTTTTGATAGCTCCAGATATTTTTTCTGATGGGACAAGAGATTCATGACAGTTTATATTAACCTCCCAAACAGAGAGGTATCAAAGTAGAAGCCACTAATACATATGAATCATCGCAAAGCTCTAGCAACTTAACATTTGCTTGAAGACTAAAATGGCAAGGAAGCAAAAACAAGAACTTGCGGTAGATAAGCGTCAAGGTCTTCTTATAATTTAACGACAATTGTCATCAAAATAATATGCAAGTTCCCATTAAAGGATGTGCACATGATTAAACAGAGCATTGCCTGGTGACAAAAAACATGAAATATAG
This sequence comes from Vaccinium vitis-idaea, assembly GCA_963854785.1. Lineage (NCBI taxonomy): Eukaryota > Viridiplantae > Streptophyta > Magnoliopsida > Ericales > Ericaceae > Vaccinium > Vaccinium vitis-idaea. Next base: position 5,207,598 of record OY978217.1, read on the forward strand.
TCTGTTTTTGACAAGTACCTCAAACTCCTCCATAGAGGACAGCGACTTCCAAAGATTAGGATCAGAAATTGTGTTACAGAGAGCATGTTCAGCAGCAACATATATTTCTGCAAGCCTCATAGGCCGATCAATGGAGCTGTCGAAGTTTCCTGGTGAAGAATTAGTTCTTGAAAAAAGAGTTGTATGCGCTTTAGTTGATGGGGACATCCTCGAAGATACATCTGAACCCAAGCTGCCAGCATGAAATAACTGGATAAGGGCCCAGAAGAATTTAGAGATCAGAAGAACATGCACAAACATAAATCGGGAATACTTTTGGAACAATTTTAAAATATAAAGGGTTATCCACAAGGACCACAACTAGTGTGCTTGTTTCCAAATAAGTTTAAAGTAGCTAAGCACAGTTTAAGGTAAAACATCGGAAGACTGGCTCATATTACCCATAATTCGAAAAGCATATACTCCAGTTTATATAGCATTCAACTACTAAATTCCATTACCCATCAACAAAGCCGGAGCGACCATCAAGTAAATCCAACATGTTGTTAGAGGAAAGAGAAGCCCTTCGGCGATTAGCTTCACGCAGAAGCATAGATGGTTCAAGAGGTAATGGCTTCCTCTGAATACCAAAGTGCTTAAGCTTTGGAGTCACTTGAAGAATCAGCTGCACAGATTTGGTGAAACACATAAGCAATAAAATTGTCAATAGGGTATCATAGCCATTAACAGTGGTGGTGACAAATAGGATAGCTTCCAAAAAGGACTACTTAGAAGGCACTACTGACATTGACTAAGGTGAGGGCTCCATTGCCAAGTTTTCAAGCCATTCCACTATTTCCCACTAACTTTTCCTATTGTTTCTGAATTAATCCGAGTCAGGCAAATCCTTTCTTTACACTATTGTTCTGTGTCCACGGAAGACAGAATATTATTTAGTATAAACTTTTACCTTAACTACATTAGCCCTAGAATTCAATGCAAGGACACAAGCACTGCTCAGGTAAGCAGCATGATTTTCAAAAGCAGAAAGCATGTCACAAACTGATCCCTGCTAATTCAGATATAATCTTAGACCCCAACTGGATGACAGATGTTAAGCATTGCACCGTTACAACGATATATAATCATACGTATCTGTTCATTGATTTCCTCCAGGTATCAAGCGTAAAGACGAAGAGATGAAGCTATTCAGAGCACTAGAGCAGACATGAGGCATTATTTTTAGATGAAGAATTATATATTCCGGTGGCACAAATAAAGTGGGTGACATGTTAGGATATTATTGGAGGTACATTTTGCAGGTGAGACATCTCCTTTCTTCTGAGTTGAGTATCATATTGGCTTTCACACTGTTATTTACTTCATCCGATTTCAGTGTCTTCACATCCTATATGATCGACATGCCAGTTGAATGACTAATAACAAAAGAAGCAAAAGTATCCATTGCGGTTGATAAATTACCAGTTGTCCCAAAATCTTAAGATGTTAGGAAATGAGCCAAACAATGTATGTCAAGCAATCCAACACCTTCTCACACTTGCAACCCCATCTTGCAGGTGACAATGCAAAACTCTAAATACAGGGTGAAATAGAATGCAAAGGAGAGAAGCATAACGCAAACAACGGATAAATGGAAACAGAGAGACTTCAACCAAGACCTTTCCCAACCTGAGCTCTGATGTCGTAAGTTACCAATTGTTCCAAAGCTTAAGATGTTAGGAATTAGGCTCAACAATGTCTATCAAACCATATACACAAAATTAACACCACAAGGAAGGTTTATTCAACATATGGCAGTGCTCATATTTACAAGCCTATTGCTAGTTACAGGCCAAAATACTAAAAAACTCACCTTTTCTTTCGCAAATACCTCAGAAGATGCATCAGGTGGGACTGAAGGCCAAATGGCTGGCTTAGGCCAAGGAAGCATGCTGAGTGCGGCACTGCTCAAATGAAAATTGTATTAGCATGAAGGGTAACTTCTGGGCGTGCTTTTTTCAGAGAAAAGACTCAAATAAATTTTTATGTCAGATAAAATGTGTTTCTACCTGTTGGCTGGACTTCTTTCTATATCTGACCCATATCCAATTAAATATGCAAGCCTCATTAACTGCCACATATGGGAAACATTTTACTTTAGCAGTCGGTTAAGTTCTAACGCATTGAAAGAAAAGGACGAACACAAATGTCATTCTATAGGTTCATAATAAGAGTGCAAAGGGCGTAGGGGAGAAAATAACAATAAGCAAATGAGGTCTGATCTTACAAGAAATTTCGTGCAATGAAAAGATTTTCGAACACCATATCCGCACATTTAGAAAGATTTTGGGCCCTAAAAACATGCTTGGATGTATTTTCTCCTTCAAAATCAATTCTTGGTTGGTCAAAGTTTTGCTTGCTCCTTTTGACTAATTTATGCTTATGCATCCAATTGAAGATATGACAAAAAGGATGGGGATGAAATGTTTACCTTAATCCGGCACAGTGAATAAAGGTCCCCCTGAAGGCGGTAAAACTCTTTTTCTATATCTTGTGGCACTTGTTCATCACTATAATTGGAAGTAGTTGCATTGATTAAAGCCAAGCAAGCAGTGATTACCCAAACTTCACGCATACAGAAGGGTAATATATTCTGTAAACACAGAAAATAAGTAAAACTAATCAGAATGAATAACTTTTCAACAGAAGCTTAAAGAAGCAAAACTTACTTTAAGATAAAATAACATCAATTACCTCATGTACTGCCAATGCCTTTGAAAAGCTGATTATAAATGGATAACCCCGCGATGAAACCTCAGAAGGACGATTCAGCTTGAATAATAGCTACAAAGTTGAGATGTACAAGTGAAAACACTATCAAAATACAAATACAGCAAAACAAAAATCCTAAAGATTTTCCTTCTATGAGGAGAATCCTCAGAGGCAGGGCCACCTTCAGACCCATCACCCCTGCGAGGAAGGGCACAGGAAGACAGTGGTACAGAAAATTAGCTTCACCATACTGTTTTTTCTTCAAAAGCTGACTCAAATATATTTTGCTATTATCTGTTAATATAGTAACTTTTCTTGATTGGGAAATAAGAAACCTAATTTTTTATTATGTAACTAACTTCTTCACATGTGGAAAAAGAACTCTGGTCTTACTACTTCTATTTAAAACCAACCTAAGTTAACCACTACTTCACAGTCTAGCACACCTTCGCTTGGCAGGCAAAGAGATACTGTCGGAATTCAAACTCTCTGAATGAATCATCTTGAACAATCTGCGTTAATGGCTTGTTTCCAGGTTTTAGCAGTGCAGCTTGATCATCTCCTTTGTCCATTCCACCAAACTCCCGCTGTTTCCCTGTATTGTTAACTGCATTACATGGAAAAAGTAAACCAGAAAAGATAACATTAATAATCCATAATAGCTCATTCTACACTATATGCAAGAGCACAATAGAGATACCAAGGAACACGTGCATTTACACCTGTTTCCATATATCAGAGCTCTAGTTCATAACAGTTATAATTCTATGCTTAATATCCAGCATGTCTAAATGTATAATACTCCTTATATATCCTAGAGCATATTTGAGGCACTAAGGAACACGTGCATTGACACCAGTTTCCAAATATCAGAGCTCTAGTTCATCACAGTAGCTGATAGATTATAACTTTTTTTTATTATTATTTATTTATTATTATTATTATTTTAATGCTGGCAGCAGAAATGAAGCACTAGGGTATGGATTCTGCACCTGTTTCCGAATAGCAGAGCTCTAGTTCGTCATATTCTCGTAATGCATCTTCATGGAGATGAGCCATCTCAAACATAAAAGCCAAGCTTTCCTGTATATGGAGGGTAAAGGTTATGAAAAAACAATTCCAGAAACAGAACAAATATTTTTGTTTTAAAGTAAGAAAGAAAACACTTCTGAACAAGGTAGTTTCTGGTAACTCCTGAAAACGGGGCTGCTCTTTCTTCACTGTAAAGGTTTTTTTAGGTTAAGTACTTAAACTAAAAGCCTTTACAGTTCTTTCATAAAAGAAAAGATAAGCATGCAAACCAACAGTACACATTCCCAGACATTTTCTACTCACAAAAAAAGCAAAGCCACACAGACAATAAGTCAAAGGATTCAATTACCTTCAGGATGAAAAAATTGCAAAAATTCCAAACTGGCATAAAGCGTTGTTCACTGAGCTTGCGAATCTCATCTTCGTAAAACTGAATGCGCCTATCAAGTGTGTTCCTGACACACTCCATGATTTTGGACTCCAAGTCTTCCCAGAAATTTGCTTCAGGTCCATGTATATCTAGTTTGCAGCACCTGAGTGAGGCATTAGTTGGGAATAAGAAGGTTCAATGAATCTCTTACACTGAAGAAAATTCAAATTAAATTGCAACATGATATTCATATACTTTGTTAAAAGTTTGTTAGATTTCTTACATTCCAGTTTAGTAAACCATAATAGCCAGCAGCCACATGTTTTATTGTTTTGACCAGATAAAGATCAAAATTATCAAAGACTGTTAAACTTCAAATCTAAGTCAAAGGGGCTAATTGAAGTACTAAAATTAGAAGGAAGAACAAACAATCAGAAAAAAACCTCAGCAATGACAAGGACAACAGAGAACAGCAGTATGATTTGACTGAGCAAAAAATACGTACGGAACAGCTTGTCTTTTACAGCAGCCTTCTCTCAAATGATTGAGAATGTTGATATAAATGCGTCATAAGAGCTAGAAGATAAGATGAGAGAAAATTCTACACAGATGCGCTAGTCAGGAGGACTGATGTAGTTATGGTACGAGGTAGCAGTAAGGGGAGGGGTAGACAAAAATTGACTCTAAAGGAAGTAGTTCGAATGGGTCTAAGTTTTCCAGATAAAACGACGACATATCTCAATGGAGAGGGCATGTAGCCCGCCGCTAATTGATTTCGATCAAGGCTCTGTTTGGTTTCTGTCAACTGAGTAGCCCCCACTTAAAGATCTAGTTACTGTTCACAACAGCCTTATTTCCCTGATTAGCCAACATTTGATTCTTGTTTCAAGAAAAGTAAAATAATTTACTAGTAGACCACAAGCTACTACAACACTGACATATATGCCAATAGAACTCAATGCATAGTTCAGTAAAAAGTGTAAACCACACTATCAGCAGCTGCAGGGTTACCTCTCTCTCTTCTTTGAGCTGAATTCTACCTCTAGTTTAGCATATACTTTCTTTGCAAGCTTGACGGCCTGATCATTGTGGGGAGGAGCCTTAGTCACAAACACAATAAACCACTCTCGTTCATCATTCTGAACAATTAGCTTCAAACGCGGCTTAAGGATAGTCTTGAACTCATCAAGATCCTACACCAAATGTTAAAATATCATATGACTATAGCAAAGAGATTATTAATGAAAGAAGAAAAATCAAAAGTATCTATGCAAAGGAATAAGCAACTAAAACAAGTCAAATACACTTTTTTCTGCTAGGCAACTATAGGCCTAGAAATTGACATAGAGGTTAAGAGGTAGAGAAGACGCTACATTGCCTAGAATTAGAGGTATTTGCTCAACATGTCAATAGTTAGGTCAAAAAACTGATTCTAATGTCGGCAGCTTTGGTGAATGTTAAACCTCCTTGATTTCCATAAGGCATTTGCAATTTACATTGTTAATGTTACACCTCCTTGATTTGCCATAAGGCATTTACAATTTACATTGTTTGTTTCTAGAACAATTGAAATAAGCATTTCGATCAATCTCAAAATTTCCACCCTTACATAATGAGCACAGTGACCCCAGAACTGAGAAGTGCACTCCAAAAATATGAATAGATGACGTAAAAAAGGAGAAGCCATAGAATTATAAAGTTGTGCTATACAATTCGTTAGTCTAAACAGGGCTGCACATGACTAAATATAATGTTCACAATCTAATGTAGCATTAAGTTCTAAACTTAAACCAAAGATGTACATTTAACAGTGAAGAGACAACCAGTTACCTCACAAGTAACCAGAACAACAGTTGCATAAGGTTCCCGGAACCAAAATAACAATTGTTCCTGAGGAAACCGACTACGAAGTCTTGAATCTGTTGTCAATATGAACTCCAAGGGCAGTTTCTCCACAAAAACAGGATTGCGTGTCTTGTTGTTCAAACAAGCTCTTGTGAATGGCAAACGCTCCTCAAACCCCGTCTTCACAGTGGGCCACAAGTCACTGACATCTTCAACTGGGAAGCAATTCATATTCCATGTGAAATTCTAAGATTGGAACATAATTACATACATCAAAGGACAACAGAACAGGACATCTAACCTTCTGCAATTTTGCGTGTGTGTGTGTGCGTGCGTGTTACAACTCCATCAAAATTTTCATAACATAATGCCACACTAGCTGTACTACTTCATATTGCAGGTATTTTACAAACAAGAAGGTTCTTGAAAAGCAATAATCCAGATCACTCCAGTGAGCACAAACGGAAGATCAATGGAAGTCACAACTTAGGCAATGCAACCAACTTGGGTCAACATTTGTAACACAATCAAAATGAATTTACAGGTTTACCAATTATTCGTTCAGTACTTCTATGGATAAATTCAGGGAAGAATGCTGAAGTTTCTTGGATGGAACCAACAACAGAAATATAATCTCTCTTACAAATAAAACAAAAAGGCACTGCAAAAGCAATAATCTACATTCAAGGCTAATAAGAAGACGCGTGTTAGAAATAAGCTCCTTTTTGCAACATGTAAGTCTCCGATTATTACCTCTATTACCAGCAAACTGGTAGCAAGAGAAACAGTGAAACATGCACCACTAATTACTGATAAAAGAAAAACCATTTATCCCATTCACATATAAATCAGATTGACACTGACACTTAACAACAATGCACTAGCGCCCACTAGAGTGCCAACAAGCCCCATAGCATGCACAATGTCTCCCTTTTATATGGCCTGCAAATTTGAAATATATAACTGCATAAAGTACATAAAAAACTTGATGGGCTAGGCGCTCTAAGCCAACCAATCTTCTTCACCATATGAAATGCAACCCCTGGTGTGGGGCTGACAAGAAATTGCACTTCATGCGTAAATCCTTCCTACAGTTGGCTCATTTCTTGTGTCACATAAACATCAGCCTCAGTTTGATCCCACTCTACCACAAGCAACCCCAACTTGTGGCCAATCAACTACCCTATCTGTTGAATCCACTCATCCTCTTGCCACCACACCTTTTTCATACCTCTTACCTCGAGGTTTGTCACAAAATCTGTTGCATATTAGCTCAAGTTCACCTTCGCCCATGAGGGACTTGGCTCATTTCGTCCACTCTTTGCACGATTCAACTTGAAGTTTGCAACTGAAGACTTGCTCCCTATCATTTCTCTTCATTAGCAATACCTACAAAAGTAACAGAACCATCCAGTGTAGGTTGCCATTGTAGCTCTATGACCCCATAGTGGTCAAGTACTAGTTCCTCAATCATACAAGACCTCATATCTGCCATCACACTACCACTTGCAGAAGTTGTATCTCCTCCTTATACCTCAAATCGGACTTATTTAGGCACTCAAAGGATTTCTTGTAATGAGTTGGGACTCCTTGCCCTGTATCCCATTAGTTTCTAAATTCAAGCTTGGAAGAATGAACTGAACAACCATAGAAAATGCCACACTAGTACCGTGACCCATTGGTTTCCACCCCGAGTGAACACACTAAATGCTATCCAAAAGCATCCTCAATCTCCTGAAGCTTGCTTATTCGAAGCATCGCCCCCCTTCTTTCCTTCACTTCTTGCATAGACTGTTGAAACCAATGTTCATTTCTACCTCACAAGCCATAATCAGCTTTGGAAGGTAGCCCTTTAGTAATTCAGTCTTCTGACCTCCACGCCCAGCGGTGCCTCAACCTCTGATACTCAACTCAACGTTGCTCTAGTACCTCGGTCAACATAACTTCATTCTGAGGCATGTTGCTCGCACTTGAGTCCCAACATTCATGCTGGCCTTAAAAACTTGGTCTCCCCTAAGCGCTCTGCCAGCATTTTCTAACTGTACTGACTCACGCAACTGGTAACATGGTTGTCTCAATCTCCCCAACATACGCAAACTTAATCACTCGCATCCCACCACCAAACTGTCTTAGTAAAAAATCTTCACACCGAGCGGATCCCAAAAAAAAAACCAAGATAGTGAATGCTCACTTAGAGGAAGAAACTGGAGTATCGCGAATGAAGACCAGAGGAGTTAATCAGATGGATGTCTAACAAGTCTACTTTGCAACAAAAGACACAATTGCTCATACGAAAAGAAGGATCCATCCTGATCATTGCCAAAGAAGAAGGCGGCCAACACCATAAACATTCACTTGATGGTAATTCACCACAAGTCATTCCATGCCAACTAGAACACCCAATTTGCAACCCCACCACCCGGGGACAACCATCAAAAAAGTCCCGCAACAGAAAAGGACATTGAAGACAATCTAGTTGACAGAGTAGTTAAGGTGCCCTGACTTCGTGCCTTGATTAGTTAGCTACTAAGAGATTAGCTGGGAGAAGCCAAAACACTTGCAGATGTTCACGGACAAACTTGAGGAGCATATACCTTACAATTCAGGTCGTTTACACCAAGCTCCACATATGGGACTACACCCTCATTTTCTTATCACACACCAACCCAAACCTGTTTTCATTTAAAGAGCCCAAATATATATGTCCCCTTCAAGTGTGCATCTAACCTTTATTGTGCTTTTATATTGCGGGAGAGCTTGTGCCTGTATTTGTTTGTGCACCATGCATGTATTCATATGCTATTAGCAAGGTTACCTTGGACAGGCTTGCACAGTGGCAACCCAAGGCAAGTGTCTCATGGCCCTACACTAGGGAAATGCATCTCTTTAATAAATACTAATAAGAATCATAGTCCAACATCCACAAACAAAAACTCGTAGTCCTAAATCAAAAGTTTATTAGGTCAAACAAAAAAAGAACTCCAAAAAGTAAGCGTGTAAAAAGTTAATCCATTTATTTACAAGAGCAATAGACGTATCCAGATTGTGATGCAGAATCTCCAAGAGAGTATGACAAGGGACTAAGAATTCAAGACTTCATCACTATATGTCACTCAAACTCAAAGTTGAGAACCTTATCAGGCTTGCAATTTACAATCATTGTGCACTTTTGGCTTGCAATTTGCAATCACTATGCACCTTTGGCTTGCAATGTACGATCATTGGGAACCTTTTTCCTAGCGTATATGCCAATGTTCTAAAAGGCGTGTGCCTCGCATGCAAGATGCAGGTAGTCCAATGAGGCACAAGGCGCATGAGGCAAGAGCCTAATGGTTTTTGCTCAAATCTGCACTCAGATTTCATCAAAGCCATTGATTGATGAGGATTAAAACGTGGGGCAATGCACCAGATAAAATCCTTCAATTCAAACTAAAAGGTTCTGATAGTTTAGCCCTAGATGAACCAAACAAAACACAGATGAGGGAAGAATGGGAAGATGGAGATTCAAATGAGCAAAAAAAAGACGTGGAGGGCTATAAATCAATTGATGACAAAGAATATGAAGACATTGATGTTGAGGATTAGGTGCGCATAATTAGATCTTTGATTGCCATTATCCATTTTACTATTGCCATCACTTACAGCATTCCTAATGTTCAAAATTCAAATCAACAAATACGAACAAAAGTATAAAATCTATGAACTTATCCAAAAAAAAAAGTTTATAGATGCTATGCTTTTGTTCGTATTTGGTGATTTGAACATTAGGAGTGCTCTAAGTGAAGGTATTTGAAGTTTCAGAACCATTTGCTCACGTAATTGTTGATTTAGTTGAAAATTTTGCGTTCATTGGAATCCTACTTATTTATCTACAACTTCCTCATCGTTCTGATGAGGCACTTGCCTCGCACGTCACGCCTAGGCTCTAGAGGACCATGGTGCCTCAGTGCCCTTAGAGCCTTTCAAATCACTGACTATATAGTCTATATACCATAGACAAACCGCCTGAAGTTTTGATTTATCAGCAGGTTCCATGAATAACTTCTATGTACATAGCAAACCCTCACAAACTCAAATACCCAACTGAAGAAAGTGATCTTAAACGGTCACAGATTACTGACTAAAAGCGCTACAACACTATAATCTTCGTTTAACTCACGTAAAACAGTCCAAACACTGAAAATGCAGAGTAACATTTCCAGTTAAGTCAGCAGAATAAAGATCCGTAGAATGTGAGAATGCAACTTTCAAAATCGGGAAGAAATAGAAAATACCAGCAACGACAAGGTGACCACTCGAGGTCTTTATGCTCTGGAACTGAGCTAAGAAATTCGCCATGATCGATCTACTGAAACCATGCGCTGATTCGGAGAGAGGGAGAGAGATTCGGTTTCTATAATCTGGGGAGTGTGAATCTGAGAGAGGAAAGAAGAGGGGTTTGTGAACAGTGAGGTTTTTAACTGTGGAGACTGCAAGCGTCGTTGAGGTCGCAGCAGCTTCTTCTTCTTCCTCTTCTTCCCATGTTGAGATTCACATCTCGGTGATTGGGTGCATCGCGCCTTGATTGCGCTCCATGATTAGGTGTAGGGTCGTGAGATCAGAACCACAGGATTACTCGCTTTGCTTTGATTAGAAGAACAGACTTTCCAAATCAGAGCGATTTTTTAGACTGTTTGTTGGCGTGGTTATGCTATCCGCAATGACTACTTACTCCGATTTGTCTGTCTACTGCCTTATGTCAGGGTCTTGTGCACTCTCGGCCGTCCGATCGTCTTTTGGATAGTTTGGATGCGTTCGACAATTTTAATTTATTTGTACTAATAAAAAAATCAAAGTAACTGTCCAAAACATAATCGGACGGCCGAGGAATGCGCGACACCATGCACAAAACCCCCCGAATTCCACCACGTGTATCGTGTTTGATAGGCAAAAATACTAGCAACACAATTATCTAAGCTGAGTTCTCCAATGAATTTTATCAAAATTTGAGAGAATTGATAAAATTTGTAGATTTTTGCATTCAAAAATCTATAAATTTTGTCAATTCTCCTCACCAATGGATAAAATCAAAGGCTTGATTTTATTTAATTTTTAATAAAATATACTCGTATTAGAGAACTCACCCCTAGACACAGGCCTGATTTCGGTAAATTGAAAAAATTGATTTTTTGGTTTTGTCCTTATTCAATTTTTTTTTTGTATGTGTTAGTTTTCGGTCGATTTTTTTTGGTTTCTTGGCTTGCCTCGACGAGATGAATCTAAAAATATAAAATTATTAGTCAAACTTAAAATTTTAAGAATAAAGACGAAGGTGTCATCTAAAAAACCGATTTTTTGAATTATTTTTCGTCTTTATTCACAAAACTTTAAGTTTGGCTAATAATTTTATACTTTTTAGATTCCTCTCGTCGAGGCAAGCCAAGAAACCACAAAAAATCGACCGAAAACTAACAAATACAAAAAAAATTGAATAAGGACAAAACCAAAAAACTAATTTTTTTCAATTTAACCAAATGAGGCCAGTCTCAAACACAACCCCTCGTCTATGAGGCTGGCTGCAATTACGTCAAAGTGGGCTTCTATGTAGTGGGTCAATTTTACACCCCTAGTCCACGATGCTCATTTCTCTGTTTTGGGCAGCAGCACGTGAATTCTTTTCGTTATTTAGTGCGGTATCCGAGCCGTTGATCGTTCAATCAATGGTTTTGATTTTTAAAAAAATATTGGGTTCGTCTTTTCAATTAGCTCTACTCGGGCATTTAAAAGACAACAATGTTATGGATACACCACTTGACACTTGTGCACCCCAAATACACGACACCTTGATGTGGCAAATAAGGAGAAACTCAATGTGTGGCCTACCCAAAAAATGGGTTTCTCCTCATTTGTCACATCAGGGTAGTATGCATTTTGAGTTTACAAATAGTGTACCCATACCATTTTGCTTTAAAAAAAAAATCGGTTATCATTAGTTCACTTGGCTCCAATAGACTCGCCTTGGGAATTAGAAAACAGAACTGAGAGATATTTTGGACAATTCACTCATATATCCTCATGTAGGAAAAGGCTACAATACACACCACTTGTTTGGGTGTGTATGATACACACCCCTACAAAAGTTACGAATTTTTTGTAGAAGTTACGATTTTTTTGTAAAAGTTAAGAATTTTTTTGTAGAAGTTACGATTTTTTTGTAAAAGTTACGAATTTTTTTATAAAAGTTACGAGACACACCAAAATGTTACGAATCATATTGCTGAAAAGTTACGAAAAACTAAAAAATGTTACGATTGCTGATGAGGTGGCACAATCTAGACCACATAATAAGTGCATATGGTACACCCAAATAAGGGGTGTGTATTGTAGCCATTTCCCGTCATATGTATGTGAAAATATTATTTTTCTTATTATGAATTACTCCCTCCGTTTTTAAATGAGAGTCTTACTTTCTCTCTTTTGTCATTTTTTTCAAATCAAAAAATGAAGTGCTTCCACGTATTATTTTTTGAATTTTTTCACGCCGAATTAAAGTACTACGACTTTTAGTAATAGACTATTATTTTGGAACGGAGAGAGTAGTAATTTGGGAAACCATGGCCATGTTTTGGTAATATTTTGCCCAGCTGGTCATTTGCTAAAAAAAAAAAAAAGAGAAAAAGAAAAAACCCAATCGGAGACAGTAGTAGGACTGTAGGAGGCTAGAAGAAGTTAACAGATAAGGGAATTGGATGAGTCGCGCCAAATCCTCTGCAACTTCCCCAACTACCATCCATGGCGTTTCCTCTATCCTCTGCTCTCATATTTCAGAAGACATCTATCGCAACTTCTCTCAATCCATCTATTGTACACCAACATTGCCGTCTATTGCAATCCAATCCAACTCGTAGAAACGACGCAGCAGCACCAGTTCGCCCCACATTTTGCCGCCTCTTTTCGAGAAACCCTTCCACGGTTAGTTCAAATCTGCTCATTTTTTTTCTGATAGTTCTTGGAACTGATCAAATTAATGCACGTCTTTGGGGGATAATTTGAAATTCACTAACGCATAGTTCTGTTGGATTGCAGTTTTCTTGATCCTTTTGGTTAGGGTAACAAGGGTAGGAATGGGGTTTGTATTTTAATGAACACACTATAATTTAGATGAGTTATCTTCTCTTAGTGCCTATAATGTGCATTACATGATGTAGTGAAACCTGAAATGCACCATACGAGCATGTATCACACTGGGTTATTTGAACTAGCTCAAGATGTTCAATTAGCGTCCTCGCAAAGTGGTAAAAACTTTAAAAGAAACCCAATTAGTAAACTTAGATGGTGTCTCTGCTTGAATGGTTAGTTAGCCAGGTTGTAGTTGATTGTTTGTTAGGCCAGATGTACTTGGTTAGTTGGAACAACTGTAATTGGCTGAGATTGTCTAAGAGAAAGTTTGGCTCATTCTTTATATATCGTACTGAAGTCTGCGTCTTGAGGCATTGAGAATCATTTCGAATAAAATTTCATTTGCTGAATTTTATCTCTTTGGAAATTTTGCCATCACACTACCTCATGAGGCCTTGACTGATGGTGACACTTACATTGGGTACACCATGGAAAGTTCCTCTCCTTCTTTTTCTCTTCCCAATCTTGTCATGGCGACACTCAATGTGGTAAAGTGCTTCAATTCTTTTTCTGGTTTCATCATTTATCGGCTACTCCTTACATTGCTTGAATGCACAATGTGATTCAAATATCACTTGATCCTCAGTGCTTAAACTTTAAATTAACCAAAACCTGTAAAAGCTATTGGATAATGAAACGCATCCAACTAGCAGCTCTTTTTAAACACAGAGACCAATACAAAGTACAAATATGTTTGAATATGCTTACATGTAAATGTCAGATACTCGAAATTCATGTCACGATTGCTGATTGCATTATTTTTTTAGGTGTTACAAGAGACCGAGCATAAAAAGTATCTGCTCCATAATGGCTTTCTTTTGTAAATTCTGTTCTTGTTTGCATGGTAACCAATACTAGATTGAAGATGTGAATTGGAAGGAAGTGTCACGCAGTATCACAACATAGAGTGAAGACCTATATTTTGATTTAGTCATGTTGTTTTTAACAGCCTATGCTTAATAAGCCAGAGTTATGTGATGACAATCTCCTGCTCTCATTTGAAGTAAATTCCATATGCTGTAATATGGGAAATTGATTTTGTGATTTGAACAGCTAATAGACTGAATATTCAATAGTTTGATGTTTAAATATTTCTAGTTTTGTATTAATTATGTAGTATTTCTTATGATCCTCCCACTTGTTGAATTTTATAATGCAGGAAGTCAAACACAAGCACGAAATTTTAACAAACTTGTGTGCATCAACCTTCGAAGAAGGGATTAAAAGATTTAAAAGTGCAGTTGCCATGATCCTTGTTTTTGTTCAAATTGCATCTCCATTACCTTTTGCTGCATGGATTTTTTGGCCTATTGCCCCTGCTGAAGCAGTGCTTTATTCTCCAGACACAAAAGTTCCTAGAACAGGGGAACTAGCCTTAAGAAAGGCTATCCCAGCGAACACAAACATGAAAACTATACAGGTCATGTTCAAAAACATTTTGTATTTGTACAATTCCAATGTATAGATTGTGACAAATCTACAGACTTTTATATTTCCTTTAGGATTCCCTGGAGGACATCTCATACTTGTTGAGGATTCCACAGAGAAAGCCCTTTGGGACGATGGAGGGTAATGTGAAGAAAGCTCTAAAGGTATCACTTATCTTATTGTAATGTGTTCCCAAGTAAGAAAAGTGAAACAACTTGCTTATGGATAACTTTGAGTTATTGGAAAATGATACCCGGCTACGAGGCCACATTCTCTAATCGTAAATGTTAAAATAGATAGATAGAATTTTTTCATGAATGTTTTTGTGTGGCAAATCGATGCTTGCCTAATTCTTACGCTTGTAAATCAATTGAAATAATATTTCTTATTCTTAGTTCTCTCTCTCTCCAATCATATATCTGTTTATGTATTTACAGATTGCAGTGGATGATAAGGATTCCATCTTGGCTGGCATTCCAGCTGATTTGAAGGAAAAGGGTTCAGAGTTGTATGCATCACTTATAGATGGGAAGGTACTTTTGAAGGAAGAGATTTAGTTCCTTTGGATGTAAAGGGCTAGTAGGCTGAATATTGTATGCAATCTGACTAACTGGACTTGTAGAGACTTACTCCATTAACCAGCTCCAGTTGCTTTTCACGATAAGTAAATGCAATGTCCATGACAATTACAGTATAAGGATTTGGAGTGGTTTGGTAAATTGTAAACCAAGCTGAATTGAAAGTGATGAGACGTAGATTCCTGTTTTACTTTGGGAGCCAGTTCAATCTTGGAAGGAAGCTGGACAGCCACCCTTAAATTTCTTATGCAGATACATTTTTCACAATAATAAGATGCCTCAATTAAAGCACATGAAACATATTCTTTCCCTGTAACTTGATATCCATAAAGAGGCTAGTTTCAGTTTTGGCAGGCATTGGTTTTATCCATTAATTGGCTGAATGAAAATGCTATATCTCAGTGTTGTGACAGTTTCTGTATGGGTTTGGTTAGGGAGGATTGAAAACTCTTCTTGAGTGCATAAAGGATCAAGACCCAGACAAAGTATCAGTGGGTCTAGCATCTTCACTGGATGCAGTTGCACAACTGGAGCTTTTACAGGTAACCATACTGTTTCCCTCACAGTTTTTTAGCTTTAGAGTCTGCTCCATCCTCCTTAAAATTTTTTTTTTTTTGTCTTTTTGGTTTGCGCATTTTGTTGTCTTTTCTGAATTTTTATTAGATTCGCCTTATATTTTTTGGGTTAATCATCCATTGAGAGGAGTCTAAAATAAAAAAATTATGACCAAAAGCAAAAAAAAAAAAATCACTAAAGACAAAAAATTTCCAAACTGTCTTTTTTTACTACAGTGTTAGCTTATATGAACATTTTTCAACTACGGTCCACATTTTTATACTTTCTGACTCTCTTTCTAATGGCAGCCCTTATATATAGCTTGACGTGGGTGGCTTAAATAAGCATTCGGGCAGTGCCATAGTTAAGACCTTTCCTCATCCCCCCAAAAATGACGAAATGCTAAACAAAAAATTACGAAAAGTAAAAAATACCGAAAAATGTCAATAGACAAAAAGTAATAGAGAATGGCGCATCATTTTCCTATGTCACTAGAAGGTTCCATACTCTATGTAGTCGATATTGATGTTATTTGTGCTTAGATTTTCATGGCTATATGTGTTGCATGGAATATCTATTCTATCTATAAAGGGAGAGCACTCTTCTGGTGTGAACAAATTTTGAAGCTGGCTCACACTTTCCGCATTTAGAGTGAATAGCATTTAAAATCTTGAGGAAAACTTTGTAATTTAACATGGCAGTTATTATCATCTAACCCGCAGACATGGGCTATTTTGAACAAACATTGCTGCAGTTACTTAATTAGCACTAACTTCCCCCTTGAAACCCAACATGAACAATAAATATTGCCTTCCTTTCGAATAACCCTTCCAATTCTATGTTCACATTTCATGTAGAATTTATAAATTATACAAGTCTGCAATTGGGTTTTTTGTCCTTCTTTTCAGTTTGGCTTCTATTTGCTATAAAATTGCACGATGCGTGTGTGTTGAGCACTAGTATATGGATAAGTACGATGTCTTTTTATTTTCACAGGCCCCGGGGTTGTCCTTCTTGCTGCCTCAGCAGTACTTGAAATATCCAAGGTAAGACATCTCCATGGATTCTCAACTCACTCCATATTACAATCACTGTATCTATGATGGAATGATACCATCTAAAATAAAGCAATATTATGTCCTATTAAAATGTCCACATGATGGTTGATGAGAAATTAGGCGGGCCATCACATGCATACCTCTATGCGATTATGCTGTTTCTACACGGTTATGCTTTGTTTGATGATCAGAGATATTGGAATATATGTTCATGTTATATTAAACGATTCACTTGTACCTATAGCCTTTAAACTGGTCAATCTCTTTTCCGTGGTAATTTCTAAATGATGGTGTTGGAGAATTTCCAAAATAGTAAGCTTTTTTAATTTTATTTGGTGATTATGATGATAATTTAACTTACCAACCAACTTTAGGTACACCTTATTATACCCAGGTCATTAATGCTTTACTGAACTCCATAGGCTCACAGGGAGAGGAATTGTAGATCTAGTCATTGAGAAAGGTGATGGTTCAACATTCTCTCCTGCAGCTGGTGGTGAGCCAAGGAAAACTGCCACAATTCAGGTATGATGAAATTCCATTTTTCTTCAATGGTGCACTTGTGTCCTACGGAGTCAATTAGGTGATTCTAGCGATTGTCAACAAAGTTTTCGAAAGGTCACTTGCCCATTGAGCTTCATTAGTGCCTTCTTTTTAGTGTACTGATTTTGGATTTAACCTTTGGTATAGTTGTATCATTTGGATGTATTGGAAAGCACATTGTTATACACCAATGATTGGGGACTAGATGGGTTCTATTATTGTTATTGTTATATTCAATCATGTGAAAAAGTTTTTCTAAAGTTCTGAAATAATGTTTTGATAATAAAGGATCTTTCTCACTCTCTGTTTATTTGCGTGTCTGTGATGCAATGTTCATACAACACTAGCATATGCCTTAACCGATGCCCTGATAACTAAACATGTATTCAGGTTGTTTTAGATGGGTATTCAGCACCATTGACTGCAGGGAACTTCGCAAAACTGGTAAGGTAGTGAAATCTCCCTTAATCCTTTGTTTCTTTTGACATTTTGTTGACACCGTAGAAAAATTTGGAATGAGTAGCACCATCAGACATCAGATTATTCTACTAATAGGAAGACAACCTTATTTCCCTCGGAGGGAGTGGAGGGCAAAACTGTTGTGAACTCAAGGCCAAAGAATGGAACATTGGTTATGATTTCTATACCTGGTTTTTTTTTAACAATTATCTGGTCTTTTAAGTTTGAAATTCTGGAAATCCTTGCAATATATATCTCATAACATTACCCATTGCATGTGGATAGAGCCTTAAAACGAAAATCTTTGGATTGCTTGTTAAGGTCATTAATCAGTTTTGTTGTTGGATGATACCTGCACAATTGTACTGAGTGAAACCACCCAAACTGCGGTTTAGGTGGTCGACGGGGCTTACAATGGGGTGAAGCTCAGCTGTATCAACCAAGCAATTCTCTCAGAGAGCAAGAACAGTGGTTATAGTGTTCCCTTGGAGATAAAGCCATCTGGGCAATTTGAGCCATTGTACAAAACAACTCTAAGTGTGCAGGTCTGTTGATATTTCACACTCATAGGGTCTGGTCTACAATAAGATACAAACAGCCTATATTTCCAGTGCATAAAGTTGAAAACTTCACTTTTGGCAGGATGGAGAGCTTCCTGTGCTTCCACTATCTGTTTATGGTGCAGTTGCCATGGCTCACAGTGACATTTCCGAGGAGTACTCATCGCCATATCAGTTTTTCTTTTATCTTTATGATAAAAGGAGTGTAAGTAGAATTAAAGGCTCCTTTTTCGGGTTTGAAAGTCTTTTTTCTTTTTTAACTTAAAAAATAGAATTGAAATCGACATGAAGGTTTCAAACTGTTCATCACTCGTCATTTTAGTTCCCATCTTATTGAAAAATTTATCTCCCATAATTCAAAAATCGATTTCCTAGTGTTAACAGTATGATATTGTTTGGATTCAACAGGCTGGCTTAGGTGGGTTGTCTTTTGATGAGGGCCAGTTTTCTGTTTTCGGGTATGTCCTGTACCTTTTGCAATAACTGGTCTATGCATGTTTTTATATAGTTCCTTTCGAAAGCTTGTTTTTCTTCGGTCAGGTAAAGCTAACTTCATTTTATTCAAACTTCTCCTGCCAATGTGTAGATACACAACTGCTGGAAGAGAAATTCTTCCTGAGATTAAAACTGGAGATATGATTCGATCCGCAAAGCTAGTGGAGGGTCAAGATCGCCTCGTATTCCCAGTTGAGAATTAATCTGCTATAATTCTGGACTGAAACTTTCTCATTCTTTTGAATTTGTTGTGGACTTTGCAGATTCATGCTAGTTTTCTGTGGAGGATTTGCCATTGAGTCTCTGATTTAGATTGCTAATTTCTTCATGTTGAATGACTGTAACCGATACCTTTTCGCCGTTCATTTCTGTGGGAACCAGTTTGTAGGTTGTAGCAGTTATTCACATCCCTATGGAATTTGCATTTGCATCTCATGTTAACTGTTATAAATTTATATGATTCTCTAATATCAAATGTAACTGAGAAGTCATGGACAACTGATAAGTTCCAAAATTACGAACTCCTATGACCTCTTTTTGCAAATTTACAAACACAGAGTCACGTTTCCTGTTTATGATCTACAATAGTTGATTTTTTGCTGCGCTCAAATACAACACTGATTCCAAAAAGAAATCTAAGCCATGGACATGTTGCAAAGCCGGCTTGGTGTTGGCCGGAAATTCCACCACCGCCCGCTCTGCCTACGAACCGGTGGTGTCAATGCCCTCCTCAGGATCTCTTTGTTTGCACGGTGCCTTCTCAACCTGTTTCCAGGTAATGGAATCTCGTGACGGATACCACGGACCGGTCTTGAATTACATGATGATGAGCGTGTATACATATGCTGAGGCCTAGGAGGTGACGATGACACGAAATTCTTCCCGAAACTCCGATTCCCGGCTGCAGGAACTTGAAGCCTTTGCACGGTATGTTTCCCTTGATCGCTTTGCATTTTTTTCTGAATTTTATCTGGGTCTCTGAGATGGAAATTATGATGGTTGATGGTAGTTTGTTTCTTGGGTGATCTTCAATGTGTAATTGTGTATTTAAAGCTGTGTTTGGCTTTGCGATGGTTGACATTTTCTGTAGTCAGCAAGGTTTGGCTTGAAGAGGAGTATTTTAATTTGACCAAGTAGTCAGCAAAGGTTTATGAGACTTTGGTGAATTACAGCTGTTGATTTTGACCTGGCATCAACTAACATTCAAACTTCCAAGTTCAAATGGATCTTTGGATTGGATGTTAGAACTTAGAACAGTTGCTAGAATCCGAATATGAATCATCCATCAGGGGTGTTTTGGAAAAAAATAATCCAAGTTTCTCATTTTTTTGTTTTGCGCGAGTTTTTTTTTTGGATTATTGGTTCAAGAAAAATCTAAAAAGCGAACAATTCTCATAATAAAGGTAACTGGCCGTTCCTCTTAAGGGATTTTTTTTTTTTTGGCTTTTTAAGAATTTTTGGGTCTTTTTAGTTAATGTATTATAAGAGAATGACACGTCTCGAAAAACGCAATAAATAACAAAAAAGACCTTAACGGAATTCACACTCCAATTTTTGATAATTGCACTCCTTGTTTTGTCATATCGTAATATTTATTTTCCATGTGCAAGAAAATTCACTCATGTAAGGCTAATCATTTAAACTTAAATATGTAAGACAAAAAAGGGTGTGTTGTCATTACTCTACCAATGTTTTTAAATGTTTTCAAATTTGAAATTGGAAGTATTTGATGGAGATGCGCTAACCAGTTACAAATTGAAGCCATAAATTATCCAAAAATCGGTAAATGGTACTTTTTTTTTTTCTTTTTGACAATCAATTTGTTTTTATCGGAAACACACCAACAATGAAGGCAAGGGGATAGTCTTGAACCCCAATCGACAACACCAAATTACAAAAGCACAATAGTTTTATTAAAATATAAAAATCACATAAGCACAACACAAGAAGGAAGCAGTGACTGGCAGAGCCACTTTAAGACCAGTGTGGGTAGGTGCTTACTGCCATGTTTTAAGTTTTAGTTTGATATTTTGAACCAAAACAATTGTCATTATTTAAACAATCCGTCACTCAGACAAACACCAAGGGATGTCTTGTTCACTCTCTCAAAAATAGGATGAATATTACCAACTACTTTATTTGGGATTCTTACCGGGTCCTATTTCAATAATCAGAACAGTTTATTTTATGAGTCTAATCTTTTAATAATTCCTCAAAAATCAGATCAATTGCGTCTCTGTAAATGCTTGATTAAATCATAATTTTTTTGGTTCTAAAATCTGAACTAAATTCTAAACCAAGATGCTTGTTATTCGATCAAATACTTATCGATAAGGAAATGAACTCTTTTTTTGGTTCTAAATTGTTTAACAATAAGTCCTACAATTCATTTTTTTAATTACCGAAGTAAATCTCATAGTGTACTACACCAACTTGTGTAATGTTCACCTACTTTTTAGGTTGGGTTTGGGTGAACAAAATAACACTCATAATAATAATAAAAAACGAAAAAACAAAATAACACTACACATGCAAGCCTGAAACTCCCATTTGTTTCTCACACCGCAACACGCAAGCCACCATCACATCATCAACAACCATCAACTCGTGGGTTTATGGGGGGTTGTTCAAGCCTGGCTATTCTCGAAACTTGTGGTTTATACTGTCCCCAGTTATGCATAATCGTGACTACGCCCTTGCACGTCTCCATTAATGCGTAATTGTGGCTAGCCACTGCAAGGAAGCAAACGACAACACAAAACATAAACAAAGGGAAACACAACGGTACATTCCACTCTTCCCTAATCCTAAACCATCCAGACGGTCAATGAAGACTATTAACCCAATTGATCCTTTTAGGTTATTGAAGGACCAAACTTTGTGGATATGACGTAATTAGCCCCATGATGTTAGGCTTATCTCCTTTGATGAACCAAAAGCAAACTTGAATTGTTTTGTCGAAAGAAAAATAATTTCATTTGCACAAGGGCCCATGCATGAAGGGGCATTCTTTTGGAAGAGCATGACTCTGTGACCCTCTGCATGTGTTCAAATGTTCAATAACAGCAGCATCTGTTGTCTCTATTGTGTTTTTTTGCAGCAGAAGTTGGCCTAGTGGACCAAATTGGCAGTTTGTCTTCATATTTGCTTCAAATCTAATGAACAATGTGATAGTGATAAGTGAAGTTTTTTTTTTTTTTTTTTTCCATGAATTTCCTTCATTCCTTATAAATTGAAGCGATTGCAGCAGCCACAATTCACGCATTTCCAACTTATAAAGTGATGGTCTTCTAATACACAATTTGGGCACTCAACCTTTTTTACGCTCAACCACTCCGAGAGAAAAGAAACCGTTGCAACGACTTGCAACTCAACCTTAATTTCTCTGCACGTCCTCGCCCTTGAGACAAAGGTAAACAAGGTTCGGCCATTACACCGAGAGGAAACTGTTGCAAGCAAATTGCAACTCAACATTTTCTATGCTCGGCCATGTCATTGAGAGAAAGGCAAACAAGTTTGTAAGTTTGGTACCGAAGACGTACGTTCGACCAATCTGCCGCATCGTCACTCAATCGACTCTTCCATCGACTAAGCGTTTAGCACCCAAAGGCTTACATTTGGCCACACCACCGTCCTCCGCACCACAATGAAGGAAGAGCCGCCCACCGTCATCGCACGATTGACTTAGCCCGAAGCTAAACTATTTCGGAAAAAAGAAAATTTGATCTTTGGAAATAGAACTGCATATGAGACTTTCCGTTTTCCAGAAACTTTAGTAATTATCCTAATAAAAATTTAGGCAGTAGATATCCAAACCAAATTCTCCCCTTGGATGTTCCAAGCCTTATATATTTTCCTCCAAACACAAATATCAGATGTATATATATATATTTCCATTTTTTAAAAACCAAAACGAATTTCCAAAGAAATATAACTAAACAATGGAAATTGAACAGGGTAGTTCTCGGAAAGAACTATAACAAACGATTGATTCCCCAAACCGTGTCCATGAAAAGTAGTTGTTATTTTTCAATGTCTGAAACTGATCCAAAAAATTAACATCGAGACATGTTAATCAAACAGATCACTGTCATAAAATTCCCAAAAATGCTAGATACACAACAAAAATGGACAACATACTCACATAGTGTGTGAGCTCCACACACAGTTGAGTGTGTACCTAGCATTGCTCTAAAATTCCCACCGACGGAAATTCTTCGCACGACACAGTTATAAGAGAAACCAATCAAAACATACAAGGGAAAGAATCTAGACAGTATAGCCACATCTTGGCAAATTGGAGGAAATACTCTCCTGAACCACTGATATGACAACTTTAGGAGCCCAATTCTAAACAGAGAAAAGATACACTTAAGCCTCCATCATTGTAAGCCACGTTTTCTAACCTGCATATAAACTAATATGCAACCAAACTCTTAGAACAAATAGAAATTGTTCTGTGGAATTCATTTGCCGATTGGTGATCAAAAGAAATCTTTGTTAAGCTTGTTGGGAAAAATTCGGCAAAAACATGAAATTCCAAAGAACAATTTCCATTATAATGATAAAAAAAAATTACAAGTTGCAGAGACTTAATAAACAGATTAGACAAGCCAAAAAGCGAGTTGAAAACCAAGTCGAGTCTTGTGTGATACCACAGTCTCCTTAACAAAGTCGACGGACCACCACCGTCGACTGCCTTGGCGAACTTACTTGCGTCTACCTCTCTCTCTCTCTCTCAAAGAAATGTATTTTCGGAAGTGAGTTATAGAGTACGAAGGACTTGACACAATAAGAAGGAGGTGACCAATTTATAGGCAAGCTGATAAGCTAGTCAATGGCAAGTCTTCCCAAGTCTACCCAAGGTACTTAGCTTGCAAGGCATGAGTGTGGAAATTGACTTCGCCGAATTGAATGAAGACAATGAATCTCACTACAGGGGGGAATGTACTGCAGGACTTCCTGATACAGTGTACATGTAATGGAACACATCGGTTGCCTCGAGAGACCCTCCGCGTGCCCATTTTAATTCATACCGAAATTATAAAATTTCCAACAGAAGAGTCTCAGAGGGCACTACGTTGGGGTGCTCCAAGACCACCGAATAATTGCTTGCTTATTTAACTACAGATGCTTCCTAGTTCCTACACCTAAATGTTGCTTATTTCTATCCTGGAGAAAGGCTGGACGAACATGCTCATAGAATCTGATTCACAAACTGCCGTGATCCTCTTCAATGAAGGTGCTAGTTCTAATCATCCTCAGAGCAACATTCTCCATGATGGCAAGTATCTTCTCAACCGTACTGGATGCACCCTCTCCCATACTTACCGAAGTGCGAATGAATGTGCTGACTGTCTTGCTCGAATTGGAGCGTTTAGTTTTTAATTCCCGTTATTGCTTGACTATTCGACTACTAGCAAAATAGGATTTTTCAGAGCGGAACAAGATGAAGAGTTGGTGGTGACAACTACTCCTCCCAGGGAGCTAAGGGAATTCCTCATTAGGGATGGGCTCAACCTTCGCCTGATTCTAGATTAATATGCTTTCCTTTTCTTTGTGTTGTCTGTTTGCTGCACTCTGGTTGTGGACTAGTTTCCCTTAGTTTTTAAATTTCCGAAGTACCAAAAAAAATAAAAATAAAAATTATGTGCAATATTCCTTTCTCTTTTTCCCCTTTCTCTTTCACTCTATTATCTATTTGCAAGTTAAGGAGAATACAAAATGCCCTGGAAAAACATTTTATTGAAATCTAATGAACAAAATGTTTCTTGAAATCTTTGTACAAAATGTTTTGTTAGACGGCACAAGATCGATGCTATCATCAAAGGGCCCCCTTCTTGAATTCATAGCATCAGCCAACAGCATAGCCACATTGTGACAAATGGTGTCACTTAATTCCACTTGCAGAATTTCGATCTCCAACTTAGTTAATCAATCTCCTCTTCTTCTTTTTTTTGGCGACGGTGATTAGGGATGTCTAGGCCGGATTAGTTGAGCCGGATTATCTGCATCTCGACTAATTCACTCTCCGGTCCGGTTAAAGGTAGGTCATTCATGCCAGGACTAGAGAATTCACAAGAATTACGTTCTTATAACAGCCTAACTCCAAGAATCAAACCCCGGCCAATTGTGAGAAACAAACCCAAGTCATCACATGCATCATACATACGTAGATGTACATAAGCATCGAATTGATCAAGGATATTATGAGGCTTTGTAAAAGGGAATAGGGCCGGGATGGATGTGGATCTATTCCAAAATTAACCCCTAATAATTCAAAAGATTATAAAGTAGTTTTGGACTCTTTCCTTGGAATGGTATGCAATTAGCGGGTATTAAATTCGTGGAATTTCAAGATAATGATTCCTTTTTAATGACAACAGCAAATGGAGGCCCCAGGCTCACCCAAAAGATTAAAAAAGCCATTAGTGAAGGGTAATTTAACCTCTTTGTTGTCAACATTTATTTGACTTTTGGGTCATGAAATATACTTGCCCATGTCTTATTAGTCTCTTAAAGAAAAGGACACCCACTACTAAATATCCTTCAACGAAAAGTTTTCAACTTTGGAGATAAAACCAAATATAATTTGGAGATTAAAATTAAACCAATCTCTCTTTCACACACACACACACAAACAAAATCTTAACCAATAGCCACAGTTAGCAAAGGTTTGTTAACTTTTAACACTTCAGTCGGTAGCATTAGACTAATAATGTCCCATGTAGCCATGTGCAAGAGGTGAACGTCGGTAGAGATTGAAGCTAAGGTCTCACACTATGCTATGGGAGCTAAAAAGTTAAACGCAAGTATTGAGCGAGAAATTTTAAGTACTTAACCATTAACACTTCATCATCTGATGCGAACTACATCACTATATTTGTTCATCAGTAGGCAGCAAAGGAAATGAGCACGAAATTCTCATTTTGCTTTCTCACATATGCAAGATTCATCTTTCACAAGTAATCGATTCGTAGCACTTTGTATTCCTCGCGTGAAAAATGTTTGCGTAATCTCTAATATTGCACACTGTAAAAAAAAGCACAAGAAAGATAAAGAATACTCCTACTTGAAAAAAAAAAAAAAAGAAAAAAAGATGCTTACCTTTCTAGGATTTGTTCAGTTTTCAGTTAAAAAGATGCTAGCTAGTCAGCCTAGTATACGTCATCAAGCCAAAAACTAGAACTCAGGTTGCCAGTATTTAGTGACTGGATAAAAAAAGGTTGCCAGTATTTGTTGCAGCTTAAATTATGATAAAAATTGATTTTATTAAAATTGCAACAAACATTAAAATAAAACTTACAGATCATAATTAGTCCCATTTTAGCTATGTAAATTGTTTTTCTCTGTACGTAAGAGATCAGCTGCATCAAAAAGAGCTCAAGTCCTTTGTACCAGATTTTTCTTGTACTCATGTACCAAGTGATTTTCAGCTACAGGATGACATTAATCTAATGCAATTTTGCGGCTAAAAATCACTTGATACACGGGTACACCAAAAATCTGGTACAGGTTATTTTCAGTGCAGCAAAAAATATGGCAGAGATTTCAGAGATTTGTTCTCTTGGTGTTAAAGTATGATTACTGAAGGAGAAATGTAACAAATATTAGAGAACATGGCTTTTAGCTCAATTGGCTATGTACCAGTAATTGGGGGGTTCGAGCTGATCGAACAAATAGATACACCTTATAGTAATTGATCATAACTTACTAACATCATATTGTATTTTAAAAAAAAAATCAAACCAACCATCTACACAAGTAGAATACTCTTTGTTAAAATGATCAGAAATAAAATACTACATAATCTGCAAGGGTGTGAGTGTTTTATCCAATAGGAAAATACTATAATCTCTCTCTGCAATATTATTTTTCTACAACAATAAAATTCCTTATCCACTGTACATTATATTTCTGCATGAAACTGACTTATATATGGCTACACATAGTACTAATTACATTTGTAGTTATTTAATCTATGTGGCCTCAAACTAAAATTAATTGGCAGCTAATTAATAAGTGTTTTATCCAATATTCCATAAGCTACCAAACAAAATCTCAACCAATTCAACAAATAATTTCGTATATATATATTTTTTTTTTGCAAATACTCATCTTCTCAGAAAAAATTATCTACGAGTACCATGGTCGAAAGACGCCGTCGCCGAGGGACCCCATCATTGTCTGCTGGTGCAACACAGGATTTTGTGGAAGATTGTTTAGGTTACTCAACAGAGTGGCAATAGAAGTATTCTCATCGGTTTTCGCTATGCATCCTACCTCGTCATCGTTACTTTCTCCGCGAAACCTCTTGGCCGTCGCCTCAGGACTAGCGTTGTACCCGTTCCAGAAAAGGGAAGGGAGTGCCCGCAGTGGAATCTGTGGGTTGGAATTTGATGTGGTGCCCAGTTGAGAGATGTTGTACCCTGTGCTGTTGATGTTGATACCTGCATTGTTCCCGATGATCATTTCTTCAAACAAGTTGTGGTCGTTTTCGAGCATCAGGGCCTGCATTTTTTGATTCTGTTGGGATACTGGTATTGAAGAAGAAGAAGATGAAGGTGGTATTCTTGTTAGCATATCCCCCATGGAGATAATTGTATCCATATCCCTCTCGTGTTCTATCGATCTCGGCGGGTTGTTCTTCTTGTAGATTCGACATAACACCCAGTCATCGAGCTAAAACCAACCAAAATCATCGTCAGTTAGAGTCAGTAACTGTAAGCAAGCTGATCCGAACAATCAGTTATTAAAATTCTGTACAGACTTTCATACAGAATTGCGAGACTTTTATTACTATGATTTATATCATGAAACAAACACCGTTCAAATCGCGATTTACATATTCCCCATGACTATATACAAAAACAAAGAAGAATTAAATATATATATTTCCAAGATTGAAATTAACATGATGATTACCCTTAAGGAAGCTTTCTTGTTATGGGTCGGGTCAAAACTCGGTGGCTTTGAAGTGGTTTTATTATTGTCAACTAAGCGATACTCGTGCATGATCCAATTTGTTTTCACCCCTTTGGGAGGCTTTCCTCCATAGAAAACAAGAGCCTTTTTCACACCAACTTTCTGATTCCCACCGGCGGGGATTATTGGCTTATCGGTTCCGGTTGCTTTCCAGTACCCAGTTGTCGCTGCTCTGTTTGGCCGAGCCCCGTTGGGGTACTTCCGTTCCCTTGGACTGAAAAAATACCACTCTTGTTCCCCAAACGTTGCCTTAGCTGCCAAAAATGACACCCCAAATATTAAAATTCCATATACTGATAGTTTGTATTGAAAATTTTCGTACAGAACGATATGATTGGTTAAATTTTGATCTTTTTTTATTTCAAAATTGTCACTGTCACATCATTCCGATAATTTTATAATTTTAGTGTAAAAGGCTATGATTGAATAGGGTTTTTCGTAACATATGCGAAGAATATTTATTCATGATATGAGAATTTACCGGGGAGCTCCCATGGATCGAACTTGTAAAGATCGATTTCAGCGATGATTGAGACCGGAAGAGGAAGGTTGGCTGCTTTTTTCTTGAGGTAGTAAACCACCAGCTCTTCGTCGGTGGGGTGGAAGCGAAAACCCGGTGGGAGGTTCGGCTGTGGTGAGCCGGCCGACCAATCCGTGCTCTCCATGTGGATTCAGACTAGCTACTATTGATTAAACAACACTGTTGGATTTCGGAAAAGAGCTTGTTTTAGGGTTCATGAATATAGCTGATCAAGAAAAAATTTACAGAGAGATAAGGGAGAGAAGAGGAGGGGTGACAAAAAGGCATTTGTTTTCAATATGGCTATGTGGGGCTATAATTGTATGGGGATTATTATGGACAAACAATTCACTACATCCGGTTTTTTCTGCTTATTTTGGGTTCTCCAATAACTTTAGTCCACGTGGTGACAAGAAGAGGACCAAGGTCCTGTCTAGTTTCTTTACCATCAAGTCCAGTCTAGTTTGGAATTTTATGGGCTGATATTAAGCTCATAATAATGATCAGAATTGTTCATTTTGTAGAGCTTGTCACATATTGTAGTCATGCAACATTCAGCTTGATCGAACATCAATTGTTTCATGATCGAAACAGATTGCTATAAAAAAGCAAAATAGAAATACAATATTTAGAACTAAACTTTCATCACGAATCTATTTTGCTGACATAGCCGTCGATGTTCCATTAAGCTAACTTCTTACATGAATATTATAATTAACAAGTTATACAAAATAAACATTTTCAATTATTTATGTGCCCAATGAATAAGTAAATTGTGTCAGCATTACTCTGTCACCTTTGTCTTCAAATATTTAATTAACAAATTAATAATGATATAATTAAGGGTAAAATTGAAAAAGAAAAGAATCATACAAAGCTTGTTTTCTAAAAAAATTGGAACCCCAAAAATGGACTAACAAACACGGACGGAGGAAGTAGTAAATAGGGAAGTAGGGATGATGCAGTCGACTAAATACACTGTATTGTGTAGCGCATATCTGAACCATCCAACAATGTTTTTAACAGTCTGGATTTTAACAAAAAATTTAGTTTTAGACGGCTAAAAAAAGCTACACTACGCGGTGATGCGTGCATTTACTAGGGTCCCCGTGTCCATTAAATAGTGAAAATGATTTGGGTATAGCACCAAGTGTGCCAGTAAGAGTACATTTTAAATCTGAAATATTGAGGAAAAAAAACGTTTGAACAATCGGAATGAGGTGGTATATATATGGCGTATCCATACATAGTGTACTCATAACATTGTTAAATAGGCTTCAACACACTTACATGGTATGTGGAACCTATACACATTTGAGTGAAATGTGTGTAAGCTCCATAGATTATGTGAGTGTGTTAAAGTTTAGTTAGACTTTCGTATGTATATGTATCATTGTTGACAGTGTATAGATGAAGATGACGTATGAGGGAGATTCCTCAGAACTGAGATTTCGTCCTTTCGAAGGTCGAAACGTGTTAATCCTAAACCCGTAGTAGGCTGACACGTGGGGGGATGTGTGTGGGGACCACATTACGTACGAAAAAGACATTCAAAAGAGATCTGGAAGGCTGAGTGGAAAGTTGATGAAATATTCGGAGCTGAGATTTGGATTCAATTAACTAATTAAATTTTTACTAATCAATTGCAATTATATCTAACGATTTTTATTTTTTTTAACTAAAACACTTTGGTTGTGTTTGGTTTGGTTTTGAGTTTTGGTTTTTGTAATGATTAGAGGGAGAAATAGGTATAATAATTAAAAAATAGGTATTAATGATTGGAGAAAGATAGAGAGAAAAATAAAAATAATATTTAAAAATAGGGGTAATAATTGAATAATAATTGAGAAAACCGGTTTTTGAAAACCAAACCAAACAAGATTTGCTCCCTGGATTTCGAGAGTAATCAGAAAAATAGTAGTACTAATTAAATCGAACTTGAATTTTTTTAAAAAGACAAAAAGAATTCAACATTTTTATTTTTTTAACTAAAACACTTTGTTCCTCGGATTTCGAGAGTAATCAGAAAAATGGTAGTAGATGTAATCGAACTTGAATTTTTTGAAAAATACAAACAGAATTTAACTTTTTGTTGTTTTGAACTATTTCTCTTTAAAGAATTTTTATATTTTGATCAGATTTTTCTAGACCAGAGTAATCATAAAATTTAATTTTTTTAAAGTATGTAAATTTCTAATTTTTTTTTTTAACTACACAATCTTTTTAAGATGGAGCGAGTAAAAACACATGTACCGAAAGATTTTCAGCTCTAAAACTACTACTCCCTCCGTCCCAAATTAGATGTCCATTTTTGAAACCCGTGCCATTTTCAATCGCTTATATCTTTCAATATGAATCTCCAAAAATATTTAATATGAATTTTATTTGATAGTTCTTGATGAGTTCAATAATACAAAGTGCTCATAATTACAAAAAATATTTAAATTGAAAGATATAACAATAGAAAAATGGCACAAATTTAAAAAATAAACATCTAATTTGGGATAGAGGGAGTAATTCCAAAAGTCTTTCTGCTTTGAACTATTTTTTGAATGTTTGTTTTGGAAAATTTGAGTATGATTTATTTTTTAGTAGATTGCTTTATCAAAAATATCTAAGAAAGGAGTAGTAAATTTTAGTGGTCCGTACAATCTTATCCTTACTGGGAGTAACTTTTCTTGTTTTAGGCTAAGGGCTAGTTTGGCCTAAAAGTGGTTTTTGGATTATTGGTTTTTTCGTTTTGTCTTTATTCAAAAAAAATTTGCATTTGTTAGTTTCGCGCCAAGATTTTGTGGCCCAATAATCCACCTATTTTGGCTTTATTCAAAAAAATTTGAGTTTTGACCATAATTTTATACTCGTTAGATTCGTCTCGCCGAGAGGAATCCATAAACCACAAAATCTTGGCGCGAAACTAACAAATGCAAAAAAAATTTAAATAAAGACAAATCGAAAAAACCAATAATCCAAAAACCACTTTTAGGCCAAACTAGCCCTAAGCAGGTTGGGTGGGGCCGGTGGGTCTGTTGCCGAATCCATGAAAGACAGTGGGGCTTTGTTTCTGTCAATATCTTATCATTAAAAACACAATTAATTTTCCCAATCAATTACTGTACTATAGTATAAGATTCCCACTACATTTTTGTCCTACTCCCTCTGTTTCTTTTTAAGTGATCCACTTAGGAAACATGTATTTTTGTGGACGTTTAAAAATGAACTTTCGTATAACGTTTTTAAATTTTTTTTGCACCAAATTAAAGTACTCAATGAGAACTTTAATTTGATATAAAACAAATTAAAAAGTTATATAGAGAGTATGTTTTTTAGGAGTTTGAAATTGTACGTACTATTCCCGTATGGATCATTTAAAAAGGGATAGAGGGGAGTAATAATTAGATAGTCGGGTTAGTTTACGCACATCTTAATTAATTTCGAAATCTCATTTTCATTGTCGATTGACGGGGAGCCAAATTAAAGCTTGTGTAAACTCTGAACAAATATTGTGAGAGAGTGACTATCTCGGTTTTCATAATAAGCCGGTTTTTCACTTTTTTGAGTTAAACTAACCTTATTCCCCTAACTCAAAAAAGTCAAAAAAACCAACTTATTACAAAAATCGAGACAGTCAATCTCTCACAATATCCGTTTAGAGTTTTACACAAGTCCAAGGGAGAAGTGTAAATAGTACTCAAGTCCCGGGTCTTACTCTTACCACCAGCTCGACCCTTGTGGTTGATTAATCCCACTACATTTGTGCTTTATATGAGCTTAATCACAACTTTGGCTAACCTGCTACCATTATCATGGTTGAGCTAATTATAAACCCATCTTAATTCTTAATTAATCCCAACCACCTCCATTAGACGGTGATATGCCGCATAAGAGAAAAGTTCTTTGTGCTCTTAATTGGATAGACAAGACATTAACTAGTAGAGATTTATTTATTTATATTTTATTTTTTCTATTTTTTTTAAAGTAAGAAAAAGGAGGACCAATAGGGCTCTACTACTGTGACTAGTCCTTCTACTCCAATACTTAAGGGCTCCTTTGGCAAAAAAACAAAAACGGATTATTAGTTTTTTTCATTTTGTCTTTATTCAATTTTTTTTTTTGCATTTGTTAGTTTTGCGTCAAGATTTTGTGGTTTCTGGATTCCTCTCGACAAGACGAATCTAACAAGTATAAATTTATGGTCAAACCAAATATTTTTTTGAATAAAGCCGAAATACTTGGATTATTGGATTAATTTTGGGACAAAGAAATTAATATGGTCCTAGAGAATACAACAAGAGGATTTCAAAGAACGATTTAAAATTTAAAATTCATGATTTGAAATGAGACTGGATCAGGTAGAGTCTAAGCCCGTAAATCGTATCAGGTAAAATTTCTCATCTCGATAATGTTTCCATTTATGTAGTTGATAACATATATTCTACAAAGGTAATAATAACACAATAGCACATCACACGATAACTAAAATGTGATAAACAAATTATTGTTGTTTCGAGAATCGAAGTTTTGCTATTCGCCCAATGTTTGGTAAAAAAAATTCAAATTCAAATTAAGGTTTCATCAGATATATAATCATACGAAGTATCAGACAAGAAATACCACAAGAGGTGTGAAATTATTATTTTTTTTAGTAGAAGTGCGACAATTTCATTGATAAGAAATATTACAACCTACTGAGAACAAGATACAACTGAAAAATTAACACATACAACATACAAGGAAGATAAATTGCACAACCAACATTAAAATGATCCAGCGGTTAAATGAATCCAATGTGATCTGATTATATTATTATTTATCTGATCACCAATATGTGATCTTTTACTTTACGCGATCACGTATCCTTCATTATTAGGCCGGTCAAAAAAACGAGCCCGGGCCAAATCCATGCTATGAAATCCTCTAATTGCTGGCCAATTAGTGGACCTTCATGTTTTTAAACCTAATTAAACAGCAATGCGCCTATTTTTAATACTATGAATCCATATTTGTTGCTTAGCTAGCTAAGATCTAAGTACAATTGATAAATGGTCCAACAAATTTGTTGTATGTTAAGACAAATTTTTCAAAATGACACCCCATGTGTGTGTATCCATAAACACAAGTCCCATGAACACACCCCCAACCCATCAATTCCTAACATTGAATCTCCATTGATCTTTCTGATTCTGTTGGTCCCCCAACCCATCAATTCCTATATTAGCTGTTATATTAAAGTAGATCCCATATAAAAATAATAATAAAAAAAAAAATTTGTTCTCAACCGGTTATAGGTAGGTAGCATGCATAAAGTGTGTTCCAACTGCATTCATATGGGTTGATTAATTATATGAATTTTCGGCAGTATAAAAAAAGTCACATAGAAAGAGCCACTATTTAATTTAAATTATGTGTGAGATACGCGTTTTAATTTCTTGCTTTACATTGAACTTACAATTATTATTCGTTCTTTTATTTAAAGCAACGATCCCTAATTAACCTATCGATGTTAAAAAAATCCAACATCATGTTCATCGAAAGTTTTCAGACTTTGCTGTCATAATAAAATATTTCTTGTTTTTTGTTTTCTTATCTTATGTCCAAGTCCAAAATCTATAAAATAACAAGTCAAATTTCTGTGGTCTAATTTTGTTGAAATACTTTTTCGTGTTGCAAATTGGAACACAAGATTGTATGGTGATTTGATATCTGAAACATGGATTCGGGGCCTGTAGCGCTTTACAAGGTTGTAGTCCCAAATCGTGGCCATCCAAAAGTGTTCTCAATGGTTTGGAATTGCAGTTGCTATATTACCGATACATATACAACTGTAAATCCAGACCATTAATTGCTAAGTTGGACGGGCACGATAGAGACTACAATCCTGTAGTGTTTTGGGGCGCTACAGAGCCCCGAACCCCTTAAACATCCGCTAAACTGGCCAAAGTACATAAATCTTAGAAAGTCTACATATTTTTTGACATTTGGCCATCTACTAGAGATAGACTTAAAAGATGATACTTTGGAACATGGGTGGATAAATTCACATTAATTGTACCACACATGTGGGTTGCATAAGCCATGAGTCAAAAAGGGCTCAAGTAGTTAAATAAAAATCATGATAAAAATGCATATGGTAAATTAGTCTTTCATGGTAGACCTTACTTGTGCTTTATTCTCTCAAAAAATGAAAAGAGAAAATATGCATGTGCATGCAGTGTACTTGTTGAATGGTCGGCTCGTGACTTTCTATGCTCTAGAGATGCAAAGTATATTTATGTATCTCATTCATTTGTGAGTTTGGTTATAATTTCTTGTTTCTTTGTGGAAAAGTTGTTAGACATATTACTTTGTTGTTATTTTCCACATATGGCTGAATATTGTGCGCTTGTGAAACTTCCATTTTGTTTCTAACCCAAAACGCACTGCACTGTGTAATGCGTCATCTGACCGTCCATTTCAACAATGCATAGCTCGGATTAAATAAGATCAAATTAAATCCGATCAATGAATTTAGCATTAACAAAATTAAACTCGTTATCCTTCAAACTGAAAGAAAAAAGATAAAAAGATAATTCTTATCATTACCTAATATTGCTTCTATTAAGTCATTATCATTGCCTAGGGAAGTGGGGACTGTGCTGTCCCTTGCAAGGGACAACACCTGCTGTCCCCGGCAATTCCGGGCTGCTCCAGTCACTTTTCAATGATCGAAAACGTTCACTTTGTAGAGTTCGTCGAGTAGAACAAATATACCAAAAATCAGCTCAATCAAATATCATTAAGTGTCTGATCGGTACACATATAACTAGGCAATTATGGGTTCGAGTGGGTTTAATCTAGTGTTTCGGATGCATTCGTTTCATGATAAAAATGTTCTGATCAAGCACTTAATGATATTCAATTGAGCTGATTTTTGGTACACTTATTCTACTCGACGAGCTCTACGAAGTGAACGTCATCGGAACGTGACCGGAGCGGCCCGGAATTGCCGGGGACAGCAGACAGTCCCCGCTTCCCATTGGGTATATAGGTTGCCCAAAAGTCAAAATTTTGGAGTTAATTTTAAAATATCTCTCTCTCTCTCTCTCTCTCTCTCTCTCTCTCTCTCTCGCCCTCTCCCTAACTCTTGCTTTCCCTTTTCTTTTCTTTTTTTTTCTTTTTTTTTTTCATTTGAAGTTTTGAAGCCAAACAAGTTCAAAAGACAGGTCCTAGATTTGTGCAATAAACAAAGGGCATCGTTCCCTCTCTCTTCTAACAGATTTAGGCCGTGTCACAATTGCATGACCCCTCCAACATGTGAAGGACTTTGATGGACCGTTTTACATTGTTATCAACACGCCACACGCATCCATTTGTCGGTATAATACATGCAAACCTAATTAATCGTTGAAATTACAGGCCAACACACACACACAATACATGCAAAAAACCTAACCCGAATGCAAATTAGTACCCGATTTCCGAGCGATCACCGGCTTTCATAGTCCTCATTGTCACCGCGATGAGGTACTGAAGATATAGCTTGCGTGTTTTTTTTTTTTTTTTTTTTGAGATGATAACATCACAACGTGAGTGGGAAAAAAAAAATAAGTAATTTTATATAAGAATATAACAATATCATTGTGCATTGTGGCTTAAATGCCTTTAGGAGGATAAGGGTCAGATCTGTACTAAAATTTGTTTGTACTTCTGTTCTTCTGCATTTTAACCACAAGATAAACATAAAAATCTCTAGAGATAATTTCATAACTGAAAATATAATTGGTCACTGCTAAATCCAAATATAGGTACATACTAAAGACATGACGTACGCTCGGGATAATTATATGTTTTTGCTACCGTGGAATGCATTGAACACAACACCTGGTCACAACACCGACCACATTAAGTCTTCATTCTGGAACGACTTGGTCCCAACCCATATTATAATTTCTCTATACTCATAATTAACTTGGTCTCAACCCACATACATTTCTATGTACCTAACATTAATTTTTTGCTACCCTGCCATTATGTTGCCGAGTCACATTAGATTCTGCGGTTTGCTTGATTTTTTTCCTTAATATAATGTACTGTAAGTCAAAGTTCTACCATATATGACTCTGACAGTGCAGTAAAATCTAAGACGTCTTGTTAACGTTCATTTGGTTAAAAAAGGCTTTCATAATAAATGGGTGATGTAGATTTCTGTCCCCATCTATGGTTTGCTTGTGATACTGTTCAAGCTTAATGGACAGGGTTTCAAATTGCAAGAGAAGCATCAGCAGTACTACTTAAATCACACTGAGCTTTTTTAGCGCGCGTTCTGTAACGGTGAGTGAAAATATTGCACGAATAATCACAGAGCTCAAATGAATTCTTAAGATCGAAGAAATGAAATAAGGGTCTTTTTCGTAGCCCAGGTTTATTTACATATTTTACTCATTTACTTATTTTACGGAATCGCAATAACTTCATATAATTATACATATTTGGTTAAATTAGCTCGGACACCAAGTTATTAAAAAAAATAAAATTTGTTAGTGGGGTTCTTGGGAGTTCTTTGCTTATTGATTTAGGTGTCATGATCTCGTACAACATCATGCCAGCCAATGCTCACATAAGCTGGAACCCATTAACTCAATTAAACAAATGAATATCATTTTGATGATAGAAAAGGAAAATAAATTAAGTATAACACGTGGGTGATAATGGACCTCAAAAAAACCCCAAGCAAAGGTGGTATTCCTGCAAACTTTTGCTTTACCATTTAGAGAAAATTGAAGTTGCTTTCACCAAATAGATGCTCTTAATGTGATCACCCTTTGGCAGATACCATCTCTTTCCATTAAAAAGTTTTGAGACAAAACCTTGCTCATTGTCTTGATGGATCCAAGTGGTTTAAAGGATCACCACAACAAAAACTTATAATTAGGCCCTTTGTGATATCTAGCTAATCGCTAGTGATTTTTGCATTCCCTTAATTGGTTTATATCTATACTTCCTTTTTCTGTTTTTGTTGATGTGAATTCGATATGTTATCCTTTCATTCGTTCAAATTTTCACACATCAAAAGGTGATATTAGAATATTAGTCAGTTCAAATGAAAAAGAAAACCAAAAAGAGTTAACGAGGGCGTGTGAAAATCGATTTCCTATCTAAATAGCTAGATTATTTAAAAGACCATTGTCAAACACTTGCTATTAAAAGGGAAAAAAAAAGAGAAAAGAAACTAGCTAGATAGATCAGTTCAATTGGATAAGTATTTTGATGGTTAGGTCAATTAATTAGACGAAACTTAGGGCTAGGGACGTGTGTAAGAGGGATGATGCCTACTTTGCTATTCATGGTCGTTGTTTCTGAGATAAGTTTTTGTGATAAAAGAGGTGTACATAGATTGCGTTTTTTTTTGTCTTTAGTCAATTTTTTAACATGGATTTTTTTTACTTTTTAAATAGGGTACGCTACATACACCCAAAAAGTAAAAAATAAATATTAAATGTCACTCAAAATCACAGAAGACGAAAAATAGAGTGACGAAGCCGTCAAGATTTAAGAGGTAAGTTTTCTGAGAGGAGAAAAGAGTAAATCATCTAGAGTCGAGACTCGGTCTCTAAAAGTCATTTTCGGCTTCGGTAATAGTTCTGGGCCCAATAAAAATCATTTGGAGGATCTGACTTCGTGCATCAAAGTGATATTCATTCGTCTAATCAATCAATAAATAGCTTTTGGGCCTGTATTAGGCTTGAATGTCGGGCTTTCTGGTAACTAAAGCCCAAATAACCCTTGGTACAGTAGCTCATCGCTTATGGACCAGCAGTACCTTGATGGTGGCGAGTTCGGGCCATTGTAGTATGTTGATTGGGATTCGTCTCAGGCAGAGAAGCTAGGTCTTGTGCTTGGTTTTTGGTTTTGAGCACTGAGCAGTCAATCAGAGATAGAGGAGGCAGACACGGATCTGAGGTTTTCCATTTTGGAGTTCTAATCCAACTTGGTCGCTTGTTTGCTCCTACCAGTGCTATATGCTGACGATTTAGTTCATCCCTTGGTGGCTCCGAGTGTCGGTCTGGATTTTGCTTAGCGAATTTTGTGATCTTCTGTTCTAGGTTAGTTTTTTCCATTTTCTTTGGTCTGATTTAGTCTTATCGGTTTGCTGTATGTATTTGGGTTTGGCCAGTTGGGTTTGTGACAGCCCAAGACTCACCGGGATGCAACGGAGTTCTATGTTATAAGAGAATAAATCATGCCTTAACTTGCACAAAGTCTTTTAAAGCCGTGAGGGCGTCAAAGCTCGTTGGTACTTCACAGTTAAGCGTGCTCACCCTGGATCAATCCAGGGATGGGTGACATACTGGGAAGTCTTTGGAGCTTGGGCGACCAAAGCGGACAATATTGTGCAAGGTGGGGGTGGGTCGTTACAGTTGGTATTAGAGTACAACCCTGGACTACAGGGTAAGAGCCACCTCTTGAATCTCGGAATGGGAACAAAGTAACTATCTAGTCCGGGAATCCCGGATCCCGGATTGAAGAAAAAATGGTGTTTTCGAGGTTTTAAAAATTATTTTTGCATAATCCGAACCGTCCAATGTGTTTAAAAGGTGTTTTTAAGGGTCCCCGCGACAAATCATAAAAAAAAAAATACCGGAAAGGGCTTGATCCAAGCAGTTTTTCACAAAAACTGTATGTTCGGATCGTGAAAATTTGATCCGGAACTACGAGTTCCGGATTCGGGATCCCTGACTGGATCGGGACTATATATATATATATGGTAAAACTTCTA
This sequence comes from Vaccinium vitis-idaea, assembly GCA_963854785.1. NCBI lineage: Eukaryota > Viridiplantae > Streptophyta > Magnoliopsida > Ericales > Ericaceae > Vaccinium > Vaccinium vitis-idaea. The sequence continues at coordinate 5,246,688 of OY978217.1, forward strand.
GTCCACACCTCCCAAAAATAAAATAAAAATGATTTTTTTTGTGTTGCAAATTATTTTTGAAAAATCCGGGCCGTCCAATGTGTTCAGATGATGTTTTCAAGGGTACACGCGGGAAATCTTCAAAAAAAAAAATACCGGAAAGGGCTTGATCCAAGCAGTTTTCGCAAAAAATGTAAATATAAAGTTTTTGCGAAAACTACTTGGACAGAAAATGAGCAACAACAGCCCTTCCATCCAAATCCGTTAACAAAAGAGAAGAATTTGGACAGAAAATGGAAAAGTTAACGAAATTTTTTTTTCCAGTAGTACAATTCTTGGAACTAGAATGGGGAATGGGATTGTGGGGATGGAATTATACTAATTTTCTCACCAGCCCAAAGCAATTTTCTACATTATTTTCCATCCTTAATTATTCAAAAAACTTCAACTTTCACTAACAAATTTTTCATCGATCAAACAACTCAAGCCATTAACGGGCGGGCAACACGTGCAAGGCACGTGTCGCAGCACCTAGTATATAACAAGTCAAATTTCTATGGTCTAATTTTACTGTTGAAATATTTTTCTCAGACTTTGCTGTCACAATAAAATATTTCTTTTTTTTTTTTCTGAAGTACAAGTCCAAGATCTTTAAATAACAAGTCAAATTTCTATGGCTAATTTTACAGTTGAAATATTTTTCGTGCTGCAAATTGGAACACAAGATTGTATGGCGATTTGATATATATATGAAACTTGGATTCGGGGGCCCTATAGAGTCCTGAAGCATTACAGAGTTGTAGTCTCAAATCGTGACTGTCCGAAAGTGTTCTCAATGGTTTGGATTTGCAGCTGCTCTTTTACCGGTAAGAAATTTTATCGGTAAAAGAGCAACTGCAAATCCAAACCATTGTTTGCTAAGTTGGATGGCCACAATAGATGCTACAACCCTGTAGTGCTCTGGGGAGTTACAGATCCTCGGACCCTTGAAACATCCGCCAAAGTACATAAATCTTAGAAAGTCTGTATTTTTTGACATTTGAGCATCTACTAGAGATAGACTTTAAAGATACTACTTACTTTGGAACATGGGTGGATAAATTCACATTGTACCACACACGTGGGTTGCATAAGCCATGAGACAAAAAGGGCTCAAGTAGTTAAATAAAAATCATGATAAAAATGCATATGGTAAATTAATCTTTCATGGTAGACCTTACTTGTGCTTTATTCTCTCAAAAAATGAAAAGAGAAAATATGCATGTGCATGCAGTTAGAGGTGTCAAACGTGCGTGTCGTGCCGTGCAGTGTCATTCAACTTCCGTGCCAACCGTGCTTCGTGCCGTGCCTATTTACTTCATCGTGCCATGGCGTGCCGTGCCAACCGTCCTACATGTCATGTCGTGCCCAATTACTTCATCGTGTCGTGCCGTGCCGTGCTTTTTTGAAGTCGTGTCGTGTCGTGTCGTGCCATGCCCGATTAGTTAATCGTGTTGTGTTGTGTCGTGCCGTTGACTTACTCGTGTTGTGCCGTGCGGTTCCTTTTTTTATCGTGTCGTGCCGTGCCTTTTTGTCGTGGCGTGCCGTGACTTTTTTGTTGTGTCGTGTCGTGCCGTGCGTTTTTTTAGTCGTGTCGTGCCGACGCCGTGCCTTCTTATCGTGTTATAGTTTGGATGACTCACCACTTGTAAGTTCGGATTTTTTTTTTTAAATAGTTGAAGTACTTTTTTTATTTATTAACTACATGATCACATTCATTTGTGAACATTTGAGCAAGCCAGTGATGCAAAGAAATAAGAGGAATGAATTCGGAGCTTACAAAAGATTTCATCATGGCTCTCCTCATGTCCTCATCTGCACTTTTATATATGTCTCCGAACAACCACTACTACAAAAAACCATAAACATCACGCTTTTTATGTCGCTCCCAAAAGCGTGATGGATCCGGGTGACATGGTAAGTCATTGTATTCCATCACGCTTATAAAACGTGATGGAAAGATAACAACAATCACGCTCAAAAAGCGTGATCGTTTCTTGTAAAAACTGAGATTAAAACTAATTCCAGGTGATTTTTTTTGGTTTTCAATCTCGCTTTTCTTCTAAAAGTGTGGTTGAATGTAACATATGATCACATCTAAAAAGTGTGATCTTTTATGGTTAAAACTGAGATGGAAAATAAATAAGCGTGATATTTTCTTATTTAAGATCTCACTTATTTGCAAAAACTGACATCTTTTCTTGAACACAATGTCAAAAAAATATATATATTTAGCCATTTATATTATTTCAATGTACTATTTATTTGTACTAATCTGTTATTAATACAACTGCACAATCTACAACCTAAGTTCGGTAAAGAAAGATTACTAATTGCATACAAATACACTAGCAAAATATTTTCAAGCAGTGATCTTTCAAGACTTTGACTTCCCACAGATAGTAGTACCGCAATCCACAAATTCAAAATGCATCATCAATCCTTTGAGCAAGACTTGGACCAGCATAGCATTACCTCAATCCACAAGTTCTACAGCCTGTTCTGGTTCTTGACTTGTCTCTCGATATTCCTATTGTAAAGTGTAAAATACCAAATCAAAGGGCAGCCCACCAAACAGCAGCCATCCGATGCCAATTGTAAAGAGATCCTAGGTTGACATAAATGAATTCTATTAACAGCCACAATAATGTTGTTAACTAGAATCAGTAAATGGAATTCTGTAATCCTCTAAGAACATTAAGACATAAATCAAGATACGATTATGTGTTGAAAACCCATAACCTTACCGTTACACCACATAAGGCCAAAGCTATTTAAGCCACTGGACTTCCCTAAGAACATTAAGACATCATCTTAGTATTAGCAAAATATGGGCAATGCAAAGGAACATGAAGATAAAAGTATTACCAACGCGAGCAACAAAAGCAAGATATTTTGCTGTACAGATGTTCGACATGAAAACAATAGCATAGCTGTAGGAGTCAAATGACAATTCCCGAGCTCCTGCTACACTAATTAGCAAGATATGTTGAGGCCGAACAAGGCTACTAATTAGCAGCAGGAGATTGAAATGTCCAACAGAATCAGCCTCAATTTAACACCAAAATCCTAAATAAATGCAACCATATAAGACTAAGTTACCCAAGCCACAAAACTAAGGCATCCAGAGTAAAAATCAGCAGTACCAGAGCAAAATAGAGGGAAAATGTTAACCTTTTTTACTTTCTTGAACTAAGGAAAATGAGTTACCTGGATTGGAGAAGAACAAAATCAGAATGTATGCTTCGAAGAAAAAGCTAATACCATGTAGGCGGTGGCTCAGGTTCAAATGCACATAGTGCTCCCACTTGCACTTACCTGCCAAACAAAGACATCAATAATGAGAAGGGTAGCAGCTGTTTTTTTTTTTTTCTACTTTTTCGATCAGCAATGATAGCAGCTGTTACTTAAGAACAAAACAAAACTAATTACTAGAGTGCCAATGAAACAGGATGTGACTACGATAGAAATATGCTCTCCAAAAAATGAATGCTAATTTCCTACCCATGTAGGAGTATGAGAAATCAACTTCCTCCCACGGATGCACAACTGTTTTGACAAAGTTTAGTAACCCCATAAGACGAAACATAATCCTTTGCTGGCAATAGGAATGGAAGTACTTTTGAATGCATGAAGTTAATAATCCTACAGTTCACGCGCAATAAGCTTAGAACCATAACTTAACCGAAAATGGCTTGCCGTAGGCCCAAGAAACTTTGATAATTTGGATCTCATTGCTGCAAAACAAGTGCTATACACACTAATCATTAAACCAAAAAAACATTTCGTATAAACAAATTCAACTGAACAAAACTTCACCAACATAAAAATAAAAAAGTGAGACATTGGTCCTCAAAGGACGTACGTCCCAAAACTTCCAAACACAAAATAAGTTCTCTTATCACCTATCTCACCAATCAGCATCATGTACTGCCTTGCCTTTACGAAGAGATTTCTAGGGTTTTTCTACCATACATACCACGGAATCCCTGCGTTACGGCCTTCAACTTCATATCCGTCAAATTGCTTTCTGTTACGGTCTTCGACTGGAGGAGTCCATCGCCGTCGTTGGAGGCCGCGAAGGGAGAATACTCGTGGCGGCGGTGCTGCTTTCGCCTCCATTGTTTTTGCCGTGAAATCCTAGGGGAAGGGATTTGGGGATCAGATTTTGGGGGGAAGAAAGTTAGGATTTAGGGTCTGATTTTGGGTTTTGGGGGGGAATTTCTAGCGGGGAAAAATCAGCCAATTTTGGACCAAATAATAAGGGTGTGATTGTGTGTGCCACGTGCATGGCATTAATATGCATACAAAATCCTTGTAAATTTACGACGCATCACTCGAGGGTCTTTCAAGTTTTTTTTTGGAAAATCGGAACCGTCTATATTTTTTGTAGGATAAAATATATTATTCATGTCAAAAATTAAGTGTATTTATTATCTCTGTATGCTCGATCGGAGTTTGATAAATATTTTCCTACTAATGATTCTCACGTCTCGAGCCTCCCGATGAAGGGGTTTTCAAAATCAGATTTGCTCCAAATTCGGTGAGGGTTATTAAAACACCAATAAAAACAAAATAGTCGGTGTTGATCGTCGAAATTGTGTTGAGATCATTTGGCTAACGTACATTAGACTATAACAGTATATATTGGATCATAACTAAGTATGTTCAATGTATAACATTGAATGGTGGACACTAGTTTATTTTCTTGAATGTTTGATCTAAACCGATACGACTTAACATCTTGTCAATTCTATCATTCTCCCCGAAATTGATGATCATCCGATGTCGGTAACCACATGATCGGAACACATTCAGTGCTTCCAGTGGCATTTGGACACTATAATGCACCAATTCAAGGCCATCTAATATATTTCTTGAAAATCTGAACTTGTAGATGTGTTTAAAACGTGTTTTTAAGGTCCTACAAAATGATTTGGCAAAAAAAAAAAACTACCCAGAAGGGCTTGATCGGAGCAATTTTTCATATAGCAATTTTATGCGAAAACGCTCCGATCAGGCCCTTCCGGGTAGTATTTTTTGCCAAATCCTTTCAAAGGACCTTAAAAATACGTTTTAAACACATCTAACGGTTCAGATCGTCGAAATTTTCTCTGAAAATTGGAGTTTGAGGTCTGAATTTTTACACCATGCGGGATCCTTCATAATTCATAACTTCATATGAAGTTTAGCTTATTTTAGTTAAATAAACTTAGTATTTTCGTAAATTAACTTCCATAATATAATTTCTATAATTTAATTAATTTATATTATTTATTAATTTCTATAGTTACTTTAATTTAAGTTTAGCTTATTTTTTTATTTTTTATTTTTTTCACAAAAACAAATTAATATATTTTTTCAAAATCTTTATTAGATAAACTCATAAAAGGCAATGTATATGAGTATAATATCAGTATATGTAATTTTTTTTAATTACGTTGTTTGTGACTTGACTTCAATTTATATATATATTTTTTTCACTAAAAGAAATTGATATTTTTTTTTCAAAATCATTATTAGATAAAAGGCAATGTGTATGTGTGGTATACATTTTTTTTTCATGTTTGAATTTTGATTCAAACTTTATTAATCATATAAAATATTTTACAAGCTTATTTTCTTTTTTTTGTTCAAATTCTCTGACTCTCTCTCTCTCAAAAAAAAAAAAAAAAAACGAATAAAAAAAATTCAACTTTTTTTTTCCCTTTTGTTTCTTTTTTTGTTCATGAATGATGAATCATGACTTCATTTTTATTTTTTAACTTTACATAAATATATAATTCACTTACACAAGTTTTTTTTTTTTGTGCTTATAACAAAAAAATATACATTTTTTTGTTGCCTCATGCCGTCCCATGTCGTGCCGTGCTAAATTAAAGTCGTGTCGTGCCGTGCCGCGTGCCCCGTTGACTTCGTGTCGTGCCCGTGCTATGCCACTAGAAGACCGTGTTGTGCCACGTGCCACCTTAGCCCGTGCCGTGCCCGCTCATTTCCGTTCCCGTGCCGTGCCGTGCCGTGCCGCGTGCCAACTTATACCGTGCCGTGCCAGGATTTTACCGTGCCTCTGGCGTGCCGTGCCGCCTCCGAATGTGCCGTGCCCGTGCCGGCCCGGCCTGTTTGACACCTCTACATGCAGTGTACTTGTTGAATAGTCGCCTCGTGACTTTCTATGCTCTAGAGATGCAAAGTACATTTATGTATCTCATTCATTTGTGAGTTTGGTTATAATTTCTTGTTTCTTTGTGCAAAAGTTGTTAGACATATTACTTTGTTGTTATTTTCCGCCTATGGCTGAATATTGTGCGCTTATGAAACTTTCATTTTGTTTTTTAACCCAAAACGCATTGCACCGTATAGTGCATTATCTGACCGTCCATTGTGACAATGCATGACTCGGATTAAGTACGATCAAATTAAATCTGATCAATTAATTTAATTTGACTGCCTATTGTAAGAAAAAAACATTAACTAAATTAAACTCATGGGTGTTTTGGGTAAAAAACCAAAAAATGGTTTTTTAAAAAACCAGTTTTGTCCTTATTCAATTTTTTTTTGCATTTGTTAGTTTTGCGTCAAGATTTTGTAGTTTCTGGATTCCTCTCGACGAGACGAATCTAACAAGTATAAATTTATGGTCAAACCAAATTTTTTTTTTGAATAAAGCCAATAATCCAACTATTTTGGCTTTATTAAAAAAAAATTGAGTTTTGACCATAAATTTATACTTGTTAGATTCGTCTCGTCGAGAGGAATCCAGAAACCACAAAATCTTGATGCAAAACTAACGAATGCAATATTTTTTTGAATAAGGACAAAATGGTTTTTTTAAAAACCACTTTTTGATTTTTTACCCAAAACACCCCTCAGTATCCTGCAAATTTAAAGAAACAGATAAAAAGATACTAATTCTTATAGGTTGCATAAATATTAAGTCATTATCATTGCCTATAGGTTGCCCCAAAGTCAAAATTTTGAAGTTCATTTGGTTCAGATGGGTGTCAAAGAAGGCTTTCATAATAAATGGGTGATGTAGATTTCTGTCCCCATCTATGGTTTGCTTGTGATACTGTTCAAGCTTAATGGATAGGGTTTCAAATTGGAAGAGAAGCATCAGCAGTTCTACTTACATCACTGAGCTTTTTTAGCGCGCGTTCTGTAACACCGAGTGAAAATATTGCACGAATAATCACAGATCTCAAATGAATTCTTAAGATCGAAGAAGTGAACCTCAGGTTTTGTTTCACAGCCCAGTTTATTTAAATATTTTACTCATTTATTTATTTTGCGGAAATGCAATAACTTCATATAGTTAACCAAGATCTCGGGTTCGAGACTTGGGAATCCAGCTGTGTTAAAACTTGGTAGGGAGAGCTTTGTCGCCTTTGTGGTCCTACCCGGCTCGAATCCGGATTAGTCGGGGCCAATGTGGTTACCGGACACCGGATGGTCTTTACCAAAAAAATAAAATAAAAATAAAAATAAATATATATATATATATAGAGTCCACTTCTAATCCGGACTTTTAATTTCCGCACCTTTTGATCCAAAATTTTTTTTGACGATCCGATCCGTCCAATGTGTTCAGAAGGTGTTTTCAAGGGTCCACGCGGAAAATCTTCAAAAAAAAATACCGGGAAGGGCTTGATCCAAGCAGTTTTCGCAGAAAATATATAAATACAGTTTTTGCGAAAACTGCATGGATCAAGCCCTTCTCGGTATTTTTTTTTGAAGATTTTCCGCGTGGACCCTTGAAAACACCTTCTGAACACATTGGACGGATCGGATTTTCCAAAAAAAATTTGCAACACAAAAAAACCCCATTTTTTCCTTAAATCCGGGAGTGTGGACTAGAAATTTTACCTATATGTATATATATATATATAGGTTCCGCTTCTTATCCGGACTTTTGATCCAATTTTTTTTTTGACGATCCGATCCGTCCAATGTGTTCAGAAGGTGTTTTCAAGGGTCCTCGCGAAAAATCTTCAAAAACAAATACCGGAAAGGGCTTGATCCAAGCAGTTTTTCGCAAAAATATATAAATATAGTTTTTGCGAAAACTGCTTGGATCAAGTCCTTCCCGGTATTGTTTTTTGAAGATTTTCCGCGTGGACCATTGAAAACACCTTCTGAACACATTGAACGGATCGGATTTTCCAAACCTCAAACTCTCAATTTGCGGACCTCATGGATCAGGGTCGAATCTCGACGATCCGAACCGCTCAATGTGTTTAAAACGTGTTTTCAAGGATCACCGCGAGGATTTGTCCAAAAAAAATATCCGGAAGGGCTTCATTCGAGCTTTTTTCGATAAACTATATATGTACGGTTGTTATGAAAAACTGCTCGGATGAAGCCCTTTCGGGTATTTTTTTGTGTGATTCCTCGCGTTAGCCATGGAAAACATGTTTTAAACACATTGAGCGGTTCGGATCGTCAAAATTTGGTCCGAAAAATCAGAAAAGTATATATATTTATATGGGTAAGCTTCTCCTCCGGGATCCGGACTTCCGGACCTCCATGATCCGAGCATTTTTTTGACGATCCGAGCCATCCAATGTGTTCAGAAGGTGTTTTCAAGGGTCTACGCAAGAAATCTTCAACAAAAAAAATACCGGGAAGGGCTTGATCCAAGCAGTTTACGCAAAAACTGTAAATATAAAGTTTTTGCGAAAACTGCTTGGATCAAGCCCTTCTCGGTATTTGTTTTTGAAGATTTCACGCGTGGACCCTTGAAAATACCTTCTCAACACATTGGACGGATCGGATTGTCAAAAAAATGTTTGGATCATGGAGGTCCGGAAACGGGAGGTCCCGATTAGAAGGAGACCCTATATATATATATATATATATATATATATATATCTAATTAAATTAGTCCGGACACCAGGTTTTGAAAAAAAAATTAGTAAAGAATTTGTTAATGGGGTTCTTGAAAGTTAAACCTACGACTTGGTCTAGCTTGTGAATACTTTGTTTATTGATTTGGGTGTCACGATTTTGTACAACATCATGCCAGCCAATGCTCTCATAAGCTGGAACCCATTAACTCAATTAAACAAATGAATATCATTTTGATGATATCAATTAAACAAAGGAAAAGTAATTAAGTATAACACGTGGGTGATAATGGACCTCAAAAAAACCCCAAGCAAGGTGGTATTCCTGCAAACTTCTTTTTTTCTGTTTTTATTGACGTGAATTCGACATGTTATCCTTTCATTCGTTCAAATTTTCACACATCAAAAAGGTGAGATTAGAATATTAGTCAGTTCAAATGAAAAAGAAAACCAAAAAGAGTTAACGAGAGCGTGTGAAAATCGATTTCCTATCTAAATAGCTAGATTATTTAAATAAAGAATTGTTATAGGGTCCATTATAGCTTTTTGTAACACCTCTAGTCCACCTAATGTTTTCATAACATCTCTAATCCATCAAACCACTTATTTTATTCTCTTAGGTCCATTCTATTTTTTTACTAGACAAATGTACCCTTACATTAAATTTAATACATAATATACATTTACCGGAAAAGTCGCCGGGAAATTGGACTTCGCCGGAAAAGTTCACCGGAAAAGTCACCGGAAAAGTCGCCGGAAAATTGGACTTCGCCGGAAAATTGACCGGCGTAGATGTGGTTATCTGAACTATGTCATTTTTTTTAAAAACCTACTTAGGATCAGATGTGGTTATCTTGACTCGCAAGATGTGGTTATCTGTACTCATAAGATGTGGTTATCTGGGCATATTTTTGTTTAAAAAACTTACTTGGGATCAAGTCCTCAACCACCCAAGCACTACAAGGTAGCAGCACAAACCCTCTGCTTTTAACATAAAAATTTTACTAAAAATTGAATAAAACAAAAAAAATCACTTTTTCAAAATGGAGGTGGTTATCTAAACTCATAAGAGGTGGTTATCTGAACTAATAAAACAGAGTACATTCATCACAAACTCATCCAAACAACAGAAAAATGTAGAATCGCAATATTAAGTAGTACTAGAAATCAGACGTTAAATTTGTTGGGATGAAATCAGACGTTAAACGCCGTCGATCGTCGAAAAGTAGCCGGAACAACGATGACGGCATAGATCTGAAAGGTTTTCCACTCGAATAGGGATTGTCCATCGCCGAAGTTGCAGAAAATGGTCGAGATGATGGCGGGGAGAGAGGAACGAGAGTGACGACAGCGAAGAGTAGCCGGAACAACGACGACGGCATAGATCTGAAAGGTTTTCCACTCGAACAGTGATTGTCCATCGCCGGAGTTGCAGAAAATGGTCGAGATGACGGCGGGGAGAGAGGAACGAGAGTGACGGCGGCGAAGAGTAGCCGGAACAACGACGACGGCATAGATCTGAAAGGTTTTCCACTCGAACAGTGATTGTCCATCGCCGGAGTTGCAGAAAATGGTTGAGATGACGGCGGGGAGAGAGGAACGAGAGTGACGGCGGCGAAGAGTAGCCAGAACAACGACGACGGCATAGATCTGAAAGGTTTTCCACTCGAACAGGGATTGTCCATCGCCGGAGTTGCAGAAAATGGTCGAGATGACGGCGGGGAGAGAGGAACGAGAGTGACGGCGGCGAAGAGTAGTCGGAACAACGACGACCCCACCCACCTCAAACTCGCCGTCAAGATGATCCGGAGCTGCTGCTATTGTTTCGTCTCCACTCACCCAGAGAACAATGGGAGTTGCTGCTGTTTGGTCGCGTATAAGTGGGGGTAGTTGGGTCTTTTGTTATTCTAGTGGATCTTATGTCTTAGAGAATATTTGGGTGGACCTTAACTCTAAGAAATTGCTATAGTGGACCCTATACCAACTCTCCCTTATTTAAAAGACCATTATCAAACACTTGCTATTAAAAGGAAACAAAAAAAAAACTAGCTAGACAGATCAGTTTGATCGGATAAGTATTTTGATGGTTAGGTCAATTAAGACGAGACTTAGGGCTAGGGACGTGTGTAAGAGGGATGATGCCTACTTTGCTATTCATGGTCGTTGTTTCTGAGATAAGTTTTTGTGATAAAAGAGTTGTATATGATTGCGTTTTTTCGTCTTTAGTCAATTTTTTAACATTTTAACTGATTTTTTTTTTACTTTTTAAATAGTATGTGATTTTGAGTGACATTTAATATTTATTTTTTACTTTTTAAATAGAGATACGCTACATACACCCAAAAAGTAAAAAATAAATATTAAATGTCACTCAAAATCACAGAAGACGAAAATTAGAGTGACGAAGCCGTCAAAATTTCCTAGCTAGCTAGTGCATGGCAGTCCAATGTTAGAGGATCTGACTTCTTGCATCAAAGTGATATTCATTCGTTTAATCAATCCATAAATAGCTTTTGGGCCTGTATTAGGCTTGAATGTCGGGTCTTTCAGGTAACTAAAGCCCAAATAACCCAGTCACAAAGGAATTACCAACCTAAATTCAAATTTCTCTTTTTAAAAGTAACCAAAAGTCAAGTTTCAAAAATTTGATTTTCCGCAACGCCTTTGTTTTTAAGGATGGCAATTTCCTCATATCCAGTGGATACCCGCCCCGCCTCGCCTATATGGAGGCTGAAGTAACCCAGGTTTTTTTCCCAATAGTAGCGGGTATGGTAGGATATGAAGAGAACCCGCTTGGGTATGGAATAGATATGATTTTGTAATCCCCACCCCGAATAAGAATGTACGTATAAATAAGAATGTACGTATAAATATTCTATATGTACATATAAATAAGAATGTACGTATAAATATTGAGTATAGTTATATATGTAAACAATTACCTCTTTAATTAGCAAATCTTATCGATTACTACTATCTATGCTAATAGAATACTTAATACTCAAAGAATATCAATTGAGATTATATTTCTACATAATTATCAATTTATTTTTATTCTCGAATTCTTTATTTATTTATTTTGTTTGGATAAGGTTATATTCAGGGAACCCCGATCCTCATCAGGAGGTGGGTTTGATTCTTTATCTAATATCCCCAATGGGGATGAGAGCAGGGATGGTGAAAGACCATCCAAGTGGGGATTGAATGTAGAATAGAATTCCCCGATCCATATCCTAGCTGTTGCCATCCCCATTCGTTTATTAGACTTTTAAATCATACAAAATGATTTGTTGGAAAATCGGGTAAAAATTCAACATAATCGGATTTCGGTAAGTATATTATCTGAAAATCCGATTATGTTATATCCAATTCTAGACAAAAGAATTGATATATTAAATCACGTAGTTATCGATATTCGATTGAGCTAAATTGTCATTTCATTCCCTAACAAATTTGTTTATACAAAATGAACGATGTACGTAGGTAAAGTTAGTCTCATCTATGGTGATGACATGAACAAAATTGGTCTCATTTTCTTTCTCTTCAACCAATTTGAGAGAAGACTTTTGAACCACAATTAGGACTGACCAGGAAAGTCTGAATCCATCTTATGTCAATGCCTCCTACCACAAAAGAACGCCAAACAATGCGCAGCATCCTAAGTTTTTTACTAGTACTGTAATTAGTTTATCAACGAGTAAAATTATACAAATATCTTGGACAAAGACAAACTAATTATCTAACTAATACAACACGAGAGAAAATTACAGATTTTTACCTTTAAGTCTAGAAAGAGGCATCTAATTACCATTAAGATAATCCACTCTTTTTAATTACCAATAAGAAAAGTCACTCTTTTTTGGAGTTTAGGCACTTTAGGGAATCAGACGGTTTCATAGAGTTTTAGAAGTTTATGCACTTTCATATGATTTTGAGGGTTTATGCACTTTTTTCATTAAGATACCGTAGGGTTTAGGTTTTAGGTTTTAGGGTGCACTTTCCTTTTTTTTTTTTTTTTTGCACGGCAAAATAAGTTTTATTAATCATTGAAAAAAATACAATGACTAAAAGGAGCAATGGGACAGCATCATAATCAGAGAATAATCCTATGCCTAGTTCGAGACCCAAGCCTCGATTGGCAAGAAGCCAATCAAAAACACCCAATGGGCCAAAGCCAGCACCTAATGGGCCTTACAACACCCAAAATAATATAAATAAAGCACATGAAAACCCTAACAGATCCACGCCACCATCGCCGCCACTGCATGGACTCCTGTTATGAGACGAGTGAAGCCACACCGCCAACAGAACCCGGGGAACAACCCCTGTTATTGTCCCGGATGAAGTCACGACCGCCCCACCACAAACAGTCCGCCCAACAACAATAATGACCGCCACCGCGGCACCCATCGTCACCATCTGACCATCACTACCATCCACCATCCACCACCCAGTCATCGAACCACCACCCAGCCGCCGCCCATCTTCACTAAATACCCCGCCAATCGACATCCATGGCAGCCAATCTGAAAGCCTAACTTCACCAAATACCCTGCCAATCAACATCCAAAGTTGCCGCTGCAACTCCACAATCCACCCAAATGCCCATCCTTCATGGCAGCCACCTGAAAGCAACACCCTAAAAACTAGAACCCAGATCCAAAACTCCCATCACCCACCCGCCATACCAGATCTCCCACCCCACGCCGTTAGGCAAAACCGAAGCAACCCAAAAATGGAATCAGCAGGCAAAACACGAGACACGACGATAACCTCGCCGTTAGGCAAAACCGGATACTCCAAGTGAGGAATCCGGCGGAGATCAGAAATCCCAGGGAAACAAGGGGAGGAGCAGGTAGAACGGAGGGTAATGGAGAGAGGAGAGGAGAAGAGAGAGCCCGGGGAGGAGGAAAGGGAGGCGGCGCCCCCGCCCCCCGGCCAAAACCCTAGCCGCTGAGTTGAAGGGAAAAGAAACTGGAGAGTGATAGAGATATTTTAGAGAGAGAGAGAGAGACTTAGGGTGCCCTTTCCTATTATAAGGTTTTAGTGGTTTGGACACTTTCATAGGGTACCCTAGGGTTTAAGTTTAAGCACTTTCATAGAGTACCCTAAGATTTAGGCACCTTCATATGGTACCCTAAGATTTAGGCACTTTATATGGTTTTTGGGGTTCAAGATAGAGAGATTGTGGCCATGTGAGGTGGAGAGAGAGAGAGAGAGAGAGAGAGAGAGAGAGAGAGAGAGAGAGAGAGAGAGAGAGAGAGAGAGAGAGAGAGAGAGATGGAACGTTAAAAGGGGGCTAGAGTTTTCAGTGCATCTTGGAAGCGGGCTGGAGTTGGAGGTAATTTGCTCGAAAAAATTGTTAAGGCCGGGAAATTCCCCCAAAAAGTAGGAACACGATGGCCCTGTTCGTTTCCTAGTTTAGTTTTAGTTTTAGTTTTGATGACATCATCATTTCCCTCATTTCTCTCTCTCTCTCTCTCTCTCTCCACTCATTACACCTGATGACATCATCAAAACTAAACTAAACTATCTAACCAAATACAGCCGATGTTTTTCACCCCAAATCAGACAAGAAAAATGTTTAACAGTATTAGTAGTCTATGGATACTTGGAAAAAGACTATTGAAAAAATAATACTATGTAAAGTTTACACTCAACTGTTATGGGTTCATAAAAGAGTCCTTCTATTACCAGCAAATATCAGACGGATTTTTTAGAGTTTTACATCTCTTACTACCTACTTGGAAATGAGAATGTGTACATTATGTGGTGGCGGAGCTACCATGTCCCCATTGGACCACTCGTCGCTACACACATCGAAATTCTGAAATTTCTTTTTATAAATGAAAATGGTACTTATAATGATCTTTATTTCATGTAAATAGAAGAACACTATTGTTAAATTTGTTGAACAACGCAGCTACACAAGTTATATAGGCTCCTAATATTGAAATAACATTTTCTATCAAGAATAGTACTATTGAAAAACCAGATGGATTATCAATGAATGAGCAATAACAAGATTAATTGCATATGTAGATCGTGATATTAATTTAAATATCGTGGAGTGGATAATTATTGTTGTACTTATAATACAGTAATTATAGTTGTAAAACCTTTATTATACCTCTTGTTTCTGACGATTTTCTTTTTCTTGAGCTTGTGTTTTATAGAGTCCGCAGACCCTGTAGTGCACTAGTTGCATCTGTTGCACGGTGCAGTGTAGAATCTTGGACTGTCTAAAAGTGTTTTCAACGGTTCAAATTTAAAACAAACTCTTCGCGCGAATAGTTTTTCTCGTCTCACGAAGAGTTTTTTTTTAATCCAGACTGTTGAAAATACTTTTGGAAGGTCCAGGGGCACTGCAACATCCCTTTTTCGTGTTTCATAATCGTCTCCATTGACATAAAATTGCCACTTCTCATCTAAAATACAAACATTTTGAAATTGGTTAACATCACTGTACGTATGATATCCCATCCCAGAGAGCTCGTCTCTCTCTCTCTCTAGGATTTCCATATCCTTTACTACTCTACTTTGGTTAGGGTTTGTTTCGGGGGGGGGGGGGGGGGGGCTGCCGCCTCTCCTCCCCAATCTCCCCCCTCCTGCTGCCGCCTCTCCTCCCCAATCTCCCCCCTCCTCCTCCTCCTTCCCCAAATCATGTCCTTCAACTCCTCGCCCGGTTACTGCTCCCACTGACCAGATTTACCCCTTTTCGCCTCTATCTTCTTTCACACCTTTTCCTATCCCCTCCATTTTTTCTCCTCTTCACCATCTCTTCTCTACCTCGCCTCTATTCCACTGATTTCCCCCTGGTTTGGTAGGGCAGATCTGACACGAGTTGAAGTGGGTGGTTTCGGCTACTCTGGCGAATAAAGCCCCCAGACCCGTTGGCGGTGACGGCGAGGGGGCTGTGGGTTTCCATTAGCGGAGGTTTTTCCCTTTTACCATCAACCACCACCCCTCTCCTCCTCAGATTCGTGTGGTCGTCGGAGCTTTGGGATGGTCTTTGTGATGGAGCGACTCGGTTTGACTCGTCGCGACTAGGCGTGACTCGGTTGCGAGCCACTATCGAAAGCTTCTGTTTGGCCTGAGTTGTAATTTTTCCTTATTTTTGGCTATTGGCTCTTTGGTTCAGTAGTCTTTTGCTTTTAGTTTAGATGTATTTCTTTGCTTTGTTTGTTGTTGTTTGGTTGCTTTCCGGACTGGTTCTCTAGGTTCCGGTCATTGGTGCTTGCAAGGAGGTCTGGCTCGTTGTGGGTTGTCTGGTCATCTATCGCGCCCGGAGTTTTGAAATGCTAGCAGAAACTCGCAATGGAGCATCCCTTTGCAGCTGTGAGGGATCTGTTTCCTTACATCGTGAATGCCAACGTTAGCCACTTAAAGGACCGTTCTAATGGATTGAGCTCTGGGTTGCTCTTCTACTGATTTTCGGACGGACTCTACGCCGCATCGCGTCGTTCTTCTTTTCGCAGTAGGTGTCTTTGAGCTAGTATGCCCATTTGTGGCTTTGCTCGTCTCTGTTTTAGTAGTTTTAGCTCTTTCCAACTTTTATGATTATTTCATGTAAGTGCCGTTAGGCTTTCTTGGAATGAAATTTACCGTTGATAAAAAAAAAAAAAAAAAAATTCTAAGATGCAAACTGTCTTTTGTATATAGATGACATTGGGTCTGGCACAATCCTTTTTTTTTTTTTGGTGACGAGTAACATGTCTGAACCAACTTATGTGTATTTCAATTAATTTCTTATCCGTCCCGATAAAGACTCGCCCTGTTTGTTAGAGGGATATGTATATGAGGGAGGAAGATGGATATAATAAGAGGGGGATATAAAGGTGGATATAGTTGGATGGTAGATTATTTTAGATGGGGAGATAAAAAATTACTTGGTTTGTTTGGTTTTTTTAGGAGGGAGATATGAGGGGTGGATAATGTATAACTGTGCAAAATTTTAATTTTACCCTCTTGTTTCTCTTCTTCTTCTTTTTTTCTTGTATTACCAGTACTTTGTTATTTCTCTCTCTTCCCAAAATCAGGCCCAGCACAGTTCCACCACACCCATTTATCTCTCTCCTCCACCCACAAAAATTACCCAACTCTTCTTCTTCCTCCCCAACTTCCACACCTCCAATGGTGACCTCATCTCCGTCGTCGGAATCATTAAATCAGGAGAGTTT
This sequence comes from Vaccinium vitis-idaea, assembly GCA_963854785.1. Taxonomy (NCBI): domain Eukaryota; kingdom Viridiplantae; phylum Streptophyta; class Magnoliopsida; order Ericales; family Ericaceae; genus Vaccinium; species Vaccinium vitis-idaea. The sequence continues at coordinate 5,263,729 of OY978217.1, forward strand.
TAATCTCATTCTCAAACTTCCGGCACCGGCAGTGGGTTTAAATCAATAGATAGCGTCGTCCTCATGCATCAGATCGTCGTCCTCTAGATCGAAGCCCACTGCTTCCTCATCAGATATCTCGTCGATCATAAGTCCGATGAGGACGTCCTCTATGTTATATCATATCCAACCCATCTGCATTTTTTCTTCATATGGATTGTGAAGTTTGAGGATTTTACAAATTTAATTGCTCGGTTTTTTTCTCTCTCAAAAGAAAAAAATGTTTTTTCCAATTTTTTGTCTATGGATTTGTTATTTTTCTATGGGGTTTGCAAACAGGAATCGATTACTTGGATTGTTGACTTGTCAATCTGTGAAGAAATGAGCATTGTTGATTTGTTTGGGTGTTGGATTCTTCTTCTTCTTCTCTCTCTCTCTCTCTCTCTCTCTCCGCGTGTAAGGAAGAAGAGAGGTGCAACAGAAAATTAGGTGGGGCCAGAGGGGTAGTTGGGTAAAGTGGTGGCAGGATAAGTTTTAGACAGGGGGAGGGGTGTCTAAAATTAATGAGGCTGCAGGAGGATATCCATATCCCGGGAGATTATATCCGAGACACAAGAAAGTAAACAAACAACGGATATGATCCACTCGGATATCTATATCCGGGAGAAATCTATATCCCCCTGCCAAACAGGGCGATATAGGATGGGCGCAACCTCTATAGCATGGGCAATAAAACGAACTATAATAAATAAATAAAAATGTTAGGTAGGAATATCGTCTTCCCATCCAATCAAAACGAAATGCCGGCGCCGCAGATCACATGCCGCGCGTCCAAAGGAATGGCGGCTACAAGATATCCTTTTGGTATTTCCCACGTGCAGAATTAAAAAAGCCCAAAGAACAAAAGACTGTTCAATGTACTGTAAAATCTTGAACCGCAGACTGCCTGACTTCGATACAGAATATGTTTTCGGCATCGGAATATGATTCCCATTCCCAGATTTGACTGCTAAACTATGGGGTTAAAGTGTAATTAACGTTTCTGATATACTATAGTTTAACCCTATAGTCACGTAAATACGACAGCGTATAGTATTTTTCTAAGCTATAATAAGCTGCAGCAGCCATAAAATCGTTGAAATCAAGGAAGTATTTGGCTATTTTAGGGTAATCAAATTTGGCTCATTTCCTTAAACAAAGCGTGGATAATAATGCTTTGCAACGTCTCTCGATTGGCTTCTCTGAATTCAATCGTAACGAGACTTGTTTCATCAAGTAGACATATTGTCATTTGCTTCTATAACTCGAGTTTCAGACTTTCAGCTGACTTGCTTTTGGTTTTATTACGGTCGTGCAAAGCGGATTCGACCCTAGCTGATTGTGGTTAATGCTTGACGGGTCGTTTGGATGACGTATTTGTTGGAGAGGGATTAAATAGTAAGAGGGAATAAAATAGTAAGGGTGATTAAATAAGAAGGGTGGACCCACATTGATGTGATAGTTAAGAAGGGGGGATTAAATAGTCCATGGTTTGGATGAATGATTAAATGAGGGGATAAGGAGGATGGATGATGTAAAATGATGTCAAAAGACAATCTTGCCCTTGTTCTTGCATGTATTAGACTATCTATCTATTTATTTATAAACACGCCAATAACGGTCCATTTTATAAAATATTTAATATGTACGTTGTAATACATAATTATATTAATTATTTTATTATTTTATTTAAAAAACGAATTTTTTTATTTCTAACTTATAAATTGATTAGTTATGGAATACCTATTTAATAAACGACTTTTTGTGAACAATATGTTTTTTTATTAACATGTAGTACAAATGGATTAATTCCAATTTAATAGATTAATTATAATTGCATTTCTTAATTTGTAAGTTGGTATTTTTTGTAAATAGCTGAACTAAATTTTTTATTTTTCACCACTCCATGCATTACAAATTGATAAATTGACAACTTGTACATGATTAAAGTTTATAATTTTGTCTTTAAAAAAGAAAACATTTTATTCAAGTGTCAATAATGTAGTATTACAAATTATTGGAGAGACATTGCTAACGATGTAAAAAGACACAATCGGAAGAAACATGTTATTGAAATTTACACCATGTTCATTTATTATAAATTCGAAAAAACGATGCACGGAAGTACTTAAATTTTTTTTTTAAACAACGTCACAATTTGTCGTGGTGGATAGACTTCTTTTCCAACGGACCTAGTATCAAGTGATATAAAACTTCGTATCACAAGCGAGAATCAAGTACTTTATTAAAAATATATGTGCATGTCTACTACAAACTAAATTAGTTGTCTAGTAGAATCAAAATAACAAGTGCATCAGTGACTTAATAATTATACTTTTACAAGGAAATGGAACAGACTTTGACGACAATTTGGATCAACATTGCGCTGCCCGCCCCGAATAAAGCCCAGCTACATTTCTCGGCAAATGTCGAAATTGGCTGAATTTCCAACCGTTGTTCCAGCCCCTCTCCCGCTATCACGTAACAAAGATGCCATTTGAGGCACATCTTTTTGTTTCCATCAATGTGTCATTGTTGCTCAATCCACCATGGCGTGCATTATACCCTTGCAAAGCATTATACCGGGTGCCCTTCCTTTACACACAACATAATAGGACTTCTTTCGCCGGAGTTAGGTCGCGAAGTCGCCGGAGTGGTAGGTGTTAATTGGTTGAACCCACAACTGGTGACAATCACCCAAATCGCCACAACCCTTTCGGCCTTTCTCTCTCTCTTCGTTTCTCAGATTAGGGTTCCAGAAACAACGCAAAAGAGGGAATCGAAGGGTAGAGAAGTCATTCCACGAGCTCCCAACAGCCCAGATTAAACATAGGTACCCCCCCTGCTTGTATTTAGTCGGGGCGAAGCCTAGCTATTGGAGAAGCCCGATGAGCGAAGCAGGGGGAGAAAATCCTTGCCAAACGGTGGATATGGCGTGGAGGAGGGATAAGAGGAAGGGGGCCGGGTTATTTAGTCAGGGTGCAAAAACTGCATCCTAACAACTCCTAAATGTTGTAATACTCCCGGATTATAGTGATTTCCACCCCTAGGTTTAGGGTATTCTTTTTTTTTTTTTGGCATGGCAAAAAAAGATTTTATTAATCAAATATCAAAGATACATGATTAAACGGGGCAAGAGAAAATCATAAAGCCTCTCGAGATCCCAAAATTGAGCTGTTTCAAATATTTTGGGGTATTCTCGCACCCCCTAGGTTTAGGGTATTCTCATTGCACTATGTATTCTATTTCAGTTGCTTTTCAGCTCTGCAACAAAACGAAATTTCCGTTCCTAAAAAAAAAAGGCTCATTTCAAATATTTTTAGATCGAGCTGGGCTTTAATCATGTTCCAAAAATTGAGCTCAATCTAGGTTAGTATTTAAGAATTCAATCTCGGTTCGAGTACCAAATTAGCATTTATAAACTAGTCGGGGCCATATATAGGAGCCAAGCTTATGTGCACTAATCACATTACTGCCAGTGAAACCTAACTCGTTGACTAAATGAGCCAAAAATTTTGTTCGAAGTTGCCTCATTAGCTAGGCCGTTTGGGAGCCTCTTTATTGGTTTCTCATTTTCACATTTTCAAGTTTTGGCTGTTTGGCAGCCTATGTGTAAAACATGTTCTATGAAAATGAGTTTTCAAATTGTGGTTTAGGAAGCAGAAGTCAAAAGTAGGTTGGGAGGAGTTTTTTAACTTCTCATTTTTCATTTTTCTCATTCTGATTAAAAAAAGACCTACAAAATACATTCTGCACATAGCTCCCAAACAATACTCCTGTGTCAGAATGCGTTCTGCACATTTCTCCCAAACACTCTTACCAGATTCAAAATACATTATGACCATAATTCAAAAAGCCAAAAAATCAAAAAGTTGAAAATGAAAAACTGAAATCGAGGCTCCCAAACACCCCCTAAATGTACTTTAAACTGAGCCGATTTTTCGAGTTGCTAAAAAATAACTTGGTTTGTTTGAGTTTGTGTTATTAACCAAATATTGGGCCCCGAGTGCGCCCGTAGACTTGGTTACACAATGTCATTTTCTGTGACCGCAATAAAAATAGACTTGCAAGTGTGATGTTAGATACTATAAAAAACTTAAACATCAATTGATTTTAAGAGAGATAGTGTCGAACACCAACTATTTGTAAAGGACTATGCTATGGTGGAAAATAACATACATAGCTGCGTAGATGTCATAATATATGGCTGGAAATATAAGTCGAATCATAAGGAATAAATCACAGTTTGAATCACTTTTTTTTCGCTTCTTTTTCTATGGTGAAAATGTTGATTTAATTGATACGTACCAAAATTGCAAAACACCATTGGACAAAGAATGAATAAGTTTAAAATGTTAATTTTTATAGTTAATTAATCAAACACACTCACGTTTAAGGTTAATAGACTCTTTCCACCCATGCTTTTGAAAGACTGAATGAGGTCGTTGAATATTCATAAGAAGAATAAAGAAGAAGAACATAAGTAAAAAAAATGAAAAAAGTTATGGCAACATATACATGAAAACATGCTAGTGGAGTGGCAGCCTAGTAGACACCGTATATATACTGTCATGCGTTTTATTGAAGTTCCAACTTCACTAATTATAACTAACACTATTGAATTCGCGGTTAATGACGTTTACGGGTCTTTTCGTTAAATTTTTGGTTCTTTTACAACTTACCAAGAAATTACGCTAAGCGTAATCCCAGCCGCAGATAATGGTCAAAACCTATCCTCACATCGTTCAAGCACAAAAAAGCAAACGTGTTAATAAAAAAGGCTTAGAGGTTCGTTCAGACTTTTCTCCTTTTTCTCATTTAATTTCAATTTCAAGCCGACATGTTGCATTCCACAGCCACGTTCGAACTCAGATTTGCAACATTTGTAGAACATGTCATATGTTTCATATATTTATTTATTAACAAACGTGCAACCGAAATTCGGCTGCCAACTCACCACGAAGAAAACCTTTCACCATTCTTCGCCAACTCACTGTACCCGGAGAGCCTACTGTCCTGTGGGGACCCTGCCAACTCCATCTAAGTCATCTGTTTGACCCATCAACGGGTTGGAGAGCATCAAATAATAGACGATTCGGATATACTTAGTGCGAGATGAAATTTGAACCGTTAATGTGCGAAACGACCGGCCAAATGGAATCGGCAGCCCCTGCTAACCCCAAGGGATGAGAGGTCCCGCAATTCCCAACTCACCACTTTTTTTTTTTGATCCGCAATTCCCAACTCACCACTTGAAAAACCATTTCACCAACATTTTCAATGCTACGTGTTTTTCTGTTTCACTCCTCATTCCCCAAAAGGAACATTGCCATTTTGTTCGGTTTGAGTCTCAAGACCCACCACCTTATATGGTCTCCAATAAAATTTTCTTTCTCTCTCTCTACTCATTACCCCCAAAACACTCCATCAAAACCCAAACAATCAAAGTTCTGCTACCCCTATTTGGAATTAAATGATTGGCTCCAAGTAAGGACAAATGAGCCCTTGCCATGTGCCCCTATGTTTACTTTAGGGTTGGTCATTTCCTCCAACCCGTTCGAATCCGATCCCAACGGATCGGCAATATGGAGATCTGTTTGGAGATTGGATAGGATGTGGGAATTTTTTTTGAAAATGTTTGGGGATCGAGTAGGGGGTAAAGATAGGCATGTCCCCGCCCCGAATCCGCTCCGAATCCGTCCCCCGATCCATCCCTGCCCCGCTCTGCCCCGTCCCCGAATCCCCGATTGATGAAATTAATTGTGTAAACTTTCTTCTCGATTGAGTTTAGAAAGCTTGTCGATCGGGACCCAATTTGTGTTTTTTAATTGATACTTTTCATCCGATTAAATGCCTACTGATACGTGATCCACTTCATTTTTTCTACGACTGGTGGATACCATAATATGCTATCTTGTTTATGGTTCCTCTAGTTTTCAAATTAAAAATCCAGTTGATACTTGATACAGCTTGAATTGAAGCTGACAAACATTTACGCTTACACATGGATACCGTGCCAACGATAAACATATCGTGCCCGTGCTGGCCTGTTCGACACCTCTACTTGTAACTTGATTTTATCATTTAATTTGTAATTGGGATTCTAGATTTCTAGTAATCTATTTTATTTTTTTAAATGATTGGATCCCCGAATTCCCGTGGGGATTCCTGTTCTCTATTTGGAGTGGGGATGGAGGATGAAAATAAAACTCCGTTGGGGATCGGGTAGGGGATAGATATGGAGAAGGGGTATGGAGATTGCGGGTGGAGATAGTACTCTCCGGCCCCGATCCGTCCCCATGCCCATCCCTAGTTTACTTTGTAGAATTTGATTGTTCCGTGATCCGTTTGTTTTCCTTATAACCACCGAGTTGTAGTACAACGCTCTTCAAGAAATCATGTCAGTCGAATACCGAATAGAATTTTTCTTCAGTTTAAAACTATACAAAAAAATAATTTGATTCAATCACAACCGATAAACTCGTGAAGTTGAGGAGATCTTCTAAGAAATTAAACAATCTATATATGACTAATGTAGAGAAATTATGAGAATAATTTAAGATTCTTGTTTCAATAAATTACAGACTTAATTCAGAAGGGCAGTAACACAATCTATATGAACCTGAGCTGAAATACATTCTAAATTAACTATACTATTAAACTGCAATTTTTGTGTACCACGAATCGGTACACCCACTTGCCAGAGCAAAATGGGTCAAATTTGCCCTTCTCTGGCGATCCGAACCCACCTACCCCACCTCACCCAAATTTTCCACTTTCTTTTTTGCCAAATCTAAAAGTCAAAATAGCAGCCCCCCAAAGAATTCCAGCTATTTACACAAATTCCCCCAATCTTTTTCCTTTTTTGCACTTTCCTCACTGCCGAAACCCGAATCCTCCTGGCTGAGTCTGGTACCGAATCCCAAACGGGTCGACCGAGTTACCGAATCCCTGAGCGAACCCGTTCGAGTTCTGCTGAAACAATCCCGGGTTCTCGACTCGCTGGTTCCTGGGTCCACTCTGAACCTCCTCATCTGCAGAACTACCGAACTTTTCACACGTGGAGTCCAGGTGTGAAATCGGTTGGGCGGCAAGGGTATACATGTCATTGTACCTCATCCCATTGTTGTTGCTAGTCATAACTCCCTGAGAATGCCCGGCGGGGACTAGCTCCGGCAATGATGCGACTCCGGCGAGGCTCGCCCAATCGAAATTCCCTGAATTCAGCCTCTGAATGTTGAATTTTTCGTCGTTTTGAAACGGTTTTAGGGAGTTCATTTGGGGCAGAGCGAAGGACCGGTCGTTAATTTCAGGAAACGATTCTAACATGTCGAATTGGGACGAAGACGAGGAGGAAGAGCCGTGGCTGAATTCTTTGGTTGGCATTTCGGCGATGGGCTTTTGGCCGCCAGAATTCTTTTTGTAGATTCGACACAGAACCCAATCGTCCAACTGTGGATTAAACACAAAACACCTCATCAGCAAAGTATTAAAAGCATTAAACAGGAAATGAGCATAACATTTACTGTTTAATGAAAATAGTTTAGGTGTGCACGTCACGTAACATATTCAAACATATGTATTCAGAACTATTCGATGTACTACATAAAAACCATCACTATCATTTGACTTTGTGTATGAATACACAAGTATACAAATTTCTAGCGAATCGAATAATTTTAAACGCATCTGTATTTGAATTCGTGCATGAACACGGATTTTTTGTTGTTAAATAACAAGATTAGGAAGGGAAAATATATTTTTTTGTATGATTTGAGTTTATCGAACGATTCTGGACGCACATGCACACGAATTCGGATCCCCGTATGATTTGAGTTAGAAATCAACATACCCTTGCGCTTCCGGCTTTTCTTGTAGATTCAGAGAGTCTATATTCATGCATGATCCAATTGGTCTTTGTTCCTTTAGGGGCTTTACCCACATAGAAAACCAGAGCTTTCTTGATTCCGACCCTCCGACCCTCTGTGGTTATGATTTTGTCCGTACCCGTAGCCTTCCAGTACCCAGACCCGGCAACCCGATTCGGCCGAGACCCGTTTGGGTATTTCCTATCTCTTGGACTGAAGAAATACCATTCTTTTTCTCCGAATATAGCCTTGCCTATAACCAAACAACAAAACCCAAATTCAGGAACAACTCAAATACCATGACCAATATATCTTGGTGTAACGGAATCGGATGACCCAAAAATCGTTACGTACTGGCTGATACAAAACGTAACGAAATACGTAAAATTATGTGGATATGGATTAGAAGATATAATCAAGAAAGACTTACTGGGTAAAACCCACGGGTCGAATTTGTAGAGATCAATATCTCCAATGATTTGCAAGGAGAAATGGTGCCCTGCTACTTTCCTGCAAAGGTACTGCACAAGGAGTTCTTCATCAGTCGGGTAAAACCGGAAACCCGGCGGCAAGCTGAGCTGGGAAAGCGGGTCGGACTCCTGAACTCCCATTCTTCACAATTCCTGATTTGATTTCTAGAGAGAGAGAGAGAGAGAATTGAAGAGAACTCGAGTTTTCTGAAACTATTAATTAATTCTTTTTTTTAATTTTCGAAGAACAGAGGGATGGCGGGTATTTATATAGGGAAAGAGAAGTAACGGAGAGATAAGTACGGCAGTCCTTGTCTTTGCTGGTTGTTTTTTGAGGATGGGACCCAAGGTTGCGTTTATCACCGTTGAGGGACTGCCACGTAGCAGAAGTTCGAAGTTTATCGAGCGGCCGACCTTATCTGAAAGACACGGGTAGTAAAGCCAGCTAAGCACCCTCTCCATGTTCATGAACCCTCACGAAAAAATCAGAAAAAACAAAACCAACACGTGCCGTTTCCTTTGTTAAAGAACTGAATTCTTTTTCCTTTTTTTAACAGTATCCGAATTGAATTCATTCGATTTGTCCATGACGACTGGACACGGCCCCTACATGCGTGTAGTGAGCTTTCTCTGCCGTCCGATCCCAGATCAATGATCCAGATCGTCTTACATTTTAAAAAACACTTTTACATTTACTTTGACTCCAATTTATCTGGACCGTTGATCTCGGATCGGACGACCGAGAGAACTCACTACACGCATGTAGTGGGCTCACTCACTACAGGGCCCCGGGTTCCGGTTAGCTTGTACTCATCTCAACTAATTTCAGTATCTTAAAGATAATAACCGGGCATAACCCCGAGTGGGAAACGGGGGCGTGCTGCGCAGCATGCTGTGCAATCATGACCGTGCAAATGTGTTGTCAATGGCCTGGACTTTTTCATACTAGTTTCAAAAAATTCGGACCACTGATTTCCGAGACGGACGGTTAAAATTGCACAGCATGCTGCACAACACACAACTGTGCAACATCCCCCAAGATTCTCCCCTATTAGAACTAAGGTTTGGAATGGTTAACCTCCGTTAAATCAAACATGCAAAGTTAAAAATTTATTTTTTTCCTTATGTCCATTTTACCAATTATTTGGAGTTGTAATTGTTGCATACTATTTGGTGACCTCATGGTAAAACTCCAGCGTTACTAGAGTCTAGATCATATAAATATCTAGAATCCAGTCGGTAATCTAAATATCATGCTTTATTGCATTGGACAAATCATTGATTCAAATCATTGATCATGTAGAATTCTATGGACAAATTATGCATACAAGAAGGCATAATCATTTTATATTAAGCTTGCATTGAATTGTTTTGTTTTTGAAAATTTGGGGGAGTGGATATGGAGACAAAAAAATATAAAATTAAAGAATCCAACCATGCCCTACCAATCTTGTATATGCTATGCAAGATAAATGGTGACTCAAAATATGGGAAACGTACTCTTCCAAACTCTCTCTCTCTCTCTCTCTCTCTCTCTCTCTATACGAGAGACCTTCTCTCTAGCCGACCCTAATAATATTATGCCAAATTTATAATATGATCCCCTCCTCCTCTGCCTCCTCCCCCTATACCTTAGTAACCTTCCTCTCCTTCCCCTCACCCTCTCCACGCTTGTGTGTTCTCGCAACCTTTTCTGGTCTTTTCCGCGGCTGCCGATCCTTGGATCGATGTAGTTCGGTCCTCTCGCCGTCGTCTGTCGGTGGTGTGATCCGACGCACTGGATTTTGTTCTGGCGTGGTGGAGGCGACGAGGGGCGGCTGGCGCGGCAGCTTGCAGTGAGTAATAAGGAGGGTCGGAGTAAAGGGTTTTTGCTGGCGGCTAGCGCTCGGCTTTTAGAACCGGTCTGGTTTCCCCAGATCCGGTGGGTTGCGGTGGTGGGCGAATAAACTCAGTACAACTCGGTCCGACTCGGCTCAACTCAGTGAGGCTGCTTTGGATTGCATTGTTTTTTCTGGGTTTCATTTTCTGTTGCTTTTGTTTACTTAGTTTCTTTTTTCGGTTTTGTGTTTTTCCGGACTGGATTTTTCTAGTTTCTCCGGCGGCTCTGATTGCTGTAGATCTCATATGCTCTTTACTGTTAATGGGGTGAGCTGGGCTCCCGTTTTTTGTTGCTCTTCTGCTGAATCATAGACGGACTATATGCCGACACGTAGTGTTGGTCTGCTTCGTGCAGTACGATAATCCAGAGCCTGTATAGCCTTAGTGGTTTGTGCTCGTGTCTTGTATTTGGTAGTTATGGCTCTCTCCTGTATTTTGTTTGAGATCCTTTTAATGAAATGAATATTTCCCTGATCAAAAAAAAAAAGAAAAGGGAAACTTGTGACTGGTCCGCATTACAAAGCTGAAAAATGGCGGCTTTAACACAAGATGAGAGGTGGAGAGCTGGGATTGGTTCAACATGATTAGTTTAGTCGTGATTAACCACTAAACAAATTTGAACAACTATGTTACAAAATAAAAAATGTCTCTTGGTGTTTGGTCTGCGTGATTTTGATCTGGAGATGGGCTAGGCTGGAGACGATTGGATTTGGGTTATTCAGTTGGTATATGGGTTTATAGGGTTTGGCCGGATAGAAGTTTGCTTTACAAGGTTTTCCGGTGGTCATTTGGGGTGGAAGGAGTTACTCTGTTTTGTTTAGGTACGAATAAGCTCAGGGAGATCATCACAGATAAAAAGAGATTCTCCGCAGCAGTTCCTTCAAATAACCACGGTTGCGATTCCTTCCGGCAGTTTCTCTACCGATTATAGAGCTCCATAGTTGGCCTTGGCCATCTAGTTGCACGACGTCTATCCGTGATGCGGAGCTCTCGACCATAGGTGTGTGACAGACGCTTGGTTTGGATCGGTCAGATTCTGTTTGGTCTCATCCTCAAGCATGCAGTTCACCGACAAGTAGATCGCCGGATGCCTCCTTAAATCTCTTCGGGGGTTACCAATCTTACTGTGTGTTGGAAGCATCGTCACTCACGTGGAACTACCGTGATAGTAGCAGCTCAACATCATACATTGATCACAGACATTTGACGGTCGAAGCAATCTCTCGCTGGACATGTATCCTTCATTTGTTTTGGTTTTGTCTATGTTCTTATCGTCTGTATGATTATTTTTATTCTGTTGTCTTTATACTTGGTAGTTTGTATTTTTTGTGAAATGAAATTCTCTCTATTGGCTAAAAAAAAAAGGCCAGCAAACCCTTTTGATATCATGAGTACAAATATAGGAGGATGAGTCATCTAATTTCCTTCTTATTCTTTGTGAAAATAACTTTGAATAAAAAGAACATATAATCTCAATGGAGATTGGAGAATCAATAGACTGCACACTCTAAATTCCTTTTTAAATCTGAGTTGTGTATTGTCGAAAAGGACGACCGAATTAGGACACTACAAGATCCCGAATTCAATTGCCCACACAGCTTCGATTGTGAATTGTGGAGAATCAACATATATATATATATTGTTGGAATCGTAGGGAATCAAATAAAACTTTGTCACGAGTGTCATTTGATCCATTTGTTTATACTCCCTTCGTCTTATTTTCGTAGTCTCTTTTGAGAAAATTCGAACCTAAAGTGTAATGATTGCTTCAAAAAAAAAAAAAATACTATTTTACTTTTCAAATATGGCATCTGATTTAAAATTTGACGGAAGAAAATAGTAGTTCTAATTCTATTTAAACAAAATGGAAGAAATGATACTTTATTAAGTTTCTATTGATATTTGTCGGAAGTGAACATTCATTTTGAGACGTTTCAAAATAAAATGCTCTCTCCGTTCTAAATTACTGGTCACTTTTGAAAATTCTAATTTTTTAAAAAGACATGTAATAACTGTATTCAATAAATGTGTTCACATTAAACAGATTCATTTATTTTCAACAATGCCCTTATATTTCAACTTTTGAATTAAATGATCGTTGTTGGTAAATGAGTTATTTTGAAAGATTGAACAATTTTTATTTTTATTTTTATTTTTCGAAGATGACTAACGAGTTGGAACATCCCAAAATAATACAAGGGACAAACAATGTGAGAGCCCACCTTAGGGGACATTAGTCCTACATCGGCAATTCATGAGAAAATGATTGGAGTATAAGAAAACACCCACTAACTGCTGTTAACTTGAGGTTAACCTTTTGAATCATGTGTTTTGACTAAGAGTTAGCAGGTGAACTAGGGCGCGTCATTACAATTGGTATCATAGCACAACCGCTACGTAGTGGGGGCCTCCTCTAGAATCTGCACTGTAATAATCCGAATTTTAATTATAAAATTAGGATTATTTATTTTCGTTAATGCAGATAATTAGAATAATATTTTTTGAATTATGCTTTAGACCTAAATTCCTTATCCTCATTGGAACCCCTAATTACCTAATTAAGTCCTATTTTTTTATGCTGCTATATATATATATATATATATACGGCAATTATCCAATCAAGGATCCCGGATGGGAGGTTTTTTGGTGTTTTGATGCTTTTAAAAATTGTTTTTGGGAAATCCGAACCGTCCAATGTGTTCAAAAGGTGTTTTCAAGGGTCCACGCGGGAAATCTTCAAAAAAAAATACCGGGAAGGGTTTGATCCAAGCAGTTTTTCGCAAAAACTGTATATTTACAATTTTGCGAAAAACTGCTCGGATCAAGCCTTTCCCGGTATTTTTTTTTGAAGATTTCCCGCGTGGACCCTTGAAAACACCTTTTGAACACATTGGACGGCTCGGATTTTCAAAAAAATATCGGGAAGGTGGAGTCCCAGATCCGGGAATCCCGGATTAGATCGGGACTCTATATATATATATACGGAAAACTTCCTATCCACACTCCCGGAAATAAGGAAAAAATGGGGTTTTTTTGTGTTGCAAATTATTTTTGGAAAATCCGATCCGTCCAATGTGTTCAGAAGGTGTTTTCAAAGGTCCACGCGGAAAATCTTCAAAAAAAAATACCGGGAAGGGCTTGATCCAAGCAATTTTTGCAAAAACTGTATTTATATATTTTTGCGAAAACTGCTTGGATCAAGCCCTTCCCGGTATTTTTTTTTGAAGATTTTCCGCGAAGACCCTTGAAAACACCTTCTGAACACATTGGACGGATCGGATTGTCAAAAAAAAAATTTGGATCAAATGTCCGGATAAGAAGCGGAACCTATATATATATATAGGAAGCCGATCTCCTAAGGCTCCCTTATATAAAATTCCGTGCGGACCAAGCCCTTTTCAACTTTCCGGATCAAATTTTGAAGATCCGAACCGCTCAATGTTTTTAAAATGCGTTTTCCAAGGTCCACGCGGGAAATCTTCAAAAAAAAAATACTTGGAAGGGCTTGATCCAAACAGTTTTCGATAAAACTGTACATATTCCCTCATGGACCCTTAAAAATGCATTTTAAAAACATTGAGCGGTTCGGATCGTCAAAATTTGATCCGGAAGGGCTTGGTCCGCACGGAATTCTCCTAAGGGAGTCCTTAGGAGATCATTGTCATATATATATATACACATATGTAGGTATATACGTATACATAGGTACACTTTCACCTATACACCCGTATATACACCAACTCTCCACTCCCCCAACCACTAACACCACTGCCACACACCACCAGTGACCCGAGTAATCAAATCCTCTCTCCCTTTTGTCTCTGCCAACAACCACCCCCATCACCCATCTCCTCAACCCATTACCACCCCACATGATTTACATCACCTCCTCACTCCATCTCAACTCTGAACACTCCACTCCCCAATATATACACCCTCCTACTCCTACGCTCCTTCTTCACCCATTTTTCATCCTCCCTCTCCCTTGAATCCTGAATTTCCAGAGAGAAAGAAGAAAAAAATAATAAATACTTCAAGCTCCATAACCATGGAATTTTAGAGAGAGAGAGCAATTGGGTTTCACCCGAACTCGCCGCCCCTTCCAAATTCAAGTTATATAAACAGCAACCTACTCCCAAAGTTCATAAATACAGTCTCAAATCAAGCCAACCCCAACTGGAAGTTCCCTGTCTTCGTCGTTGTGTTCTCAGCAAACCAGAAAAATCCATAAACTGTATTCCTAGCTTTTCGGCCGGAAGCGAGGTAGATTAACTTTTTCCTACCTTCTCCTAAGTATATTAAGCTTGTGCGTATTAATTTTTGTATTGATTTTTATGTTATGGAATAAAAAAAATAGAAATCTAGCGTTGCACGGCCAAAAACTGTGGCTTTCGTTTTTGTTTTGATCGGCCAAACAATGGCCTTCCTTTTGTCTGTTTTGATCGGCCAAAAAGTGGCCTTGATCGGCCAAAGTGGCTTTTCCTTTTTTTTTATTTTTTTTTCTTTCTTTTCCCATGTTGGTCGGCCAAGACACCCAGGGAATTTTATTACTTTCATAAAAATTACACTTTAACCCTTTTAGTTAGTATATGTTATATTTTGATCTAAGTATTTTATATACTCTATTTAATTTAGCCACTAGTTTATCAAAGATCACGTTTCGGCCCAAAATAATTAAAACAAGTTATGTTGGGATTACAATTAAAGCCCTATGTTAATAAAGTCTATTATTCAATTCATTGTCTTAATACGAGTTTAAGATTAACAAATTTATTTATTTAGTTATTTATATTTTTTTTATATAAACACACTGTGTAGTTTCTAATTTGTAAATGTGAGTGACTAATAAATAATTATATTTTTTTTATGGTAACTAATTATGGTTTGAAATTTCAAAATTATTATATACAAGCTAGTAAAATTGTAATTTAAGTGAATAAATTACTATTAGTATAATGGAGGTTAGTATTTCGGAATTTCTTAATTATGTTAGAACTTGCTAAGCATGATTACGGTACGGGTTATTTTATTGCTTACGTCAATTGTTGTCTTCTTAGTTTCTCAATTTGTATTTCAATTACGAAAACGTTGAAATTATGAAATTTGTGAAAATTGTTGAATGCTAGAATGGACAACGAGGTTCCTGGGTTGGGTGATCGTACGCGGATATCACATAGACGATGAGGTTAATGGAAAAGTGAATTGGAATTGATTGATGGGGAGCTACCCCGAGATTGTTGTTGAATGGCAGTTCCGCCAAGTGATGGTTTCGGAGGATTGTTTGGCAGTCTGCCTTGATTTCGAAACCCTAGGATGTGACACTTTGTGATTTGCTTCATTTGAATTCTGAGGCGTTATAAGGGTGGAAGTATTATAGACCAGTTTCGGCTATATACCTACAGGACCTGACAGTTGCCATACGTAGCCCAGTGGTACAGTTTTGTCCCTGGGAAATTCATCCTTGCGAGGCGGCTGACGGCTGGATTAAATACGTAACTTATACCTTCCGTTGGGGCCCCCGAGTGAAAGGCAAGCAAGGGGGGAGTAAATCACAGTTTGGTCATATTCTTTAGTGGTTAACCGGGAGGAAAGTTCTCTAGGTTGAGAACTTAGATGAGTATGTAAGTTAATGGCTAGAAATGAAATCAGCTATGTGTTTAATTTCTGCTTTACGATTTATTTCCTGCTTATTCATTTAATTACTGCTTTTCAATCATATATGTTGTACTTGTATGTTTAGCAAGGGTCGAGAGGGTTAGAGTAGCTATTGAGTGATTTATCGCTCACGGTTAGGGGTGTAATCGAGTCGAGTCGAGCCGAGCTTCACGCTGTTTGGGCTCGGCTCGCAATATTTTTACTAGGCTCGAGCTCGAACCGAGCTGGAAAATCAAGGCTCGAGCTCGGCTCGCCAATTTCCAAACAAGCTCGAGCTCGGCTCGCCCAAGCTCGGTTTCCCGTGACAAGAGAAGGCCTAGACGTGGCAGAGTGTACACCACTTGTTGGGTTCTTCAGTTTATAGCCATTCATTGGCTTTGAGCTCTCTCAACAGGCGATGTGGGACAAAAGAAAGGCAGCAGAAATGCATTTCACTTGATCCTCTAGGTGTGAAGTTGTCCCACATCGACCAAACTTGTTCCAAGAGGAAGGTTTCCTCTCTATAAAGCCAAGAGGTGAACTGACCCCTTCTTCCACGAGATGTCAAGTTGTCCCCACACGGCTGATACACATGGTAGTGCAAAATTATTTGTATTATACATATATAATACATATAAATATGTATATGTATATGTATAATATATGTAGCGGCTCGCGAGCCAAGTCGAGCCGAGCAGTGTGTGGCTCGGGCTCTGCTCGTTTATGTTTCGAGCTAAAAATTTAGGCTCGAGCTCGTTCGTTTATTTGACGAACCGAGCTTGAACGAGCTCTTAGCGAGCCGAGCTCGCGAACGGCTCGGTTCGCTTACACCCCTACTCACGGTGTTACACTTCATGTGACCCTGGTATAATACTATGATGTTGCTTCGCGACTCGGATGTATTATGCTCGACTGTGATCAAGCAGGTACTGTTGGTGTCGAAGGAGACGGTTATTTCGGAGCCGAGGGTTTTCCGGCAGACCAGACTCAGGAGGAGCTGTGGAATCCAGAGTTGAACCTTAATCTGTAGAACCCACCCCTTTATTTTTAATGTTGGATCTGTAATATTAATTTCTCAAACCGTACTAAGTATTTTGTAATGGGTTGCACTTCACGTTTTCCAACGTGTACTCTGATGGAAACTCTTTTTATTAAATGAATCATAATTAGTTGTCTTAATTAATGCTTCAAAAAAATCGGGGCGTTACATGCACACCTAGAACAAAGTACTATGCAGAACTAAGTATCGCACCACGACCAATGCAACAAGAACATTGAATCATAAGGTGGCGAGATTGTGAGAGCCCACCTTAGGGGGCATTAGTCCCACATCAAGCAATTCACGGGAAAACGAATTGAAATACTATAAGAAAACGTTCACCAACTACTGTTAACTTATGTTTTGAGTCACGTGGTTAGTCTAAAAGTTAATAGGTCGTTAAAAGTAATCTGAAACAGAAGGAGTAAAAGACAATTAAAATGAGACGGGAGGAGTAATAATTTAGAGAATGACTGGCAATGGGAATAAAGGTCCCATGATACTAAAATGTAGGAGTGCCAGCTCATAAACAAATACTACTACAATACAAAATGTCGAGCTCGTGAGATGTACCAGAAGAGAATGTCTTAAATTTCACGCGTGGGTTTAAAACAAACAAAAGAACACAGGTCGGCGGAATAAGGAGTCCAACTAACAATTTATTGTGCACCAAATATACACCACTTTGAGTGGAACCCATTTCGGGTTTCATAATAATTATCAGAGCCGTTAAATTTACAAATAAATCTTATTCGAATTCGGATATCGTTAAAAGTTTGATTGATTCATGAATTTTATGCAGTGTATCCATATATATTTTTTTCTTTTGAGGTGAAAAAAGGCCTTGAACTTTGAATTGGGGCCAAAGGGGAAGGGGAGTGGAATGTAGGACACGTGCTAACACGTGGAGTGTTGGCAGTACGAGGGGCGTTTTTTTGGAGTTAGGCAGGAAATTATTTTTCCCCAAAAGACGGGATGGCGAAAGGGCATGCCATCAAGCCAACAAAACAAACAAAAGAAAAGAAAACAAAAGAAAAAAGAAAAAAACAAAAGGGAATGCCAACAAAAAAGCTTTTCCGTAACGGCGCCACC
Organism: Vaccinium vitis-idaea; assembly: GCA_963854785.1. Taxonomy (NCBI): domain Eukaryota; kingdom Viridiplantae; phylum Streptophyta; class Magnoliopsida; order Ericales; family Ericaceae; genus Vaccinium; species Vaccinium vitis-idaea. The sequence goes on from OY978217.1 coordinate 5,281,728, forward strand.
GCAATGTCGACACGTTACTCTTAACGCCTTTCTCCAATATATACTCCTGTGGTAGATCTTTTTCCAAAGTTACGCTGAAGACAAAGATATTTCCGAACACGCGCAAGTGCTTCGATCCGTCTGATGAAATTCACGTGCATCAAACGATCCTTTTTATGAGAACAAATCAATTTTAAATTCTGGGCTATGGATCAGTAGATATAGTTTTTTTTTTTATAATGCAAATTTATAAAATTGTGTGTACGTTATGTTTTAATTTTTTGATTTTTTGATTTGAGTCTGCACGTTATGTGAATGAGATGAGATATAAATTTTATTTATGACTATAAGTATAAACAAAATCTAAAAACGACCTTCATAATTGTACAATCTATAATTCAATAGTCAAGCATCCAAGCAGGCCCTCATTACATTTTCCATTTTACCATTTCATATTCTAGTTACTTAGGTGACAGATACATAATTCTGCTCGATACATTTTTAAAATTAAAAGTTGAAGACTCAATTCGAGGATTAGCCCCAGAGGAACTTAACAAAATACTCCTTCCGTCCCAATTTAAATGCTCCCTACGGTTATGCGTGTTTTTTTAAAACTCTTATAGTTTTCATTCTATAATGTATTTTATATGCAATATGGATCTTATTTGATAGATCTCAATTAGTTCTATTAGACAAAATTTTAAAAAACTTTGAAAACCTTACCAATAAAAAGATATAGACGTTTGAAAATGGCACGGGTATATGTAGAGAGCATTTAAAATGGGATGGAGGGAGTACTAATTTGACCCATTATTATTTCATTCAAAGGATATGTCACAACTTTTACATAGTCAAAACCTATATCATACTATATTGTTCAAAATAATCCAATCACTTTTTACAGATTTATAGTAATCTTTTAATCTGCACATATCATCTAAATTCATTTAATTATGTTATTTTCTGTTTTTGGCTCAGTGAAAGTCAATATTGTTAGTTGCAGTACACGTCTGTCCCAATATCTAGTAATTATTCCACGGTCTTGGGGCACCGTCATATAATTCCTCAACGCCTGACCACGTGATTCCTCTACACCTTTTAGAAATCACGTGACGGTACGCTAAGACCAATGGTATTTATAGTGAATAAAGATGTCGAGCAATCACGCGGCGGTGGCCAAGACTATCGGTATTCATATGATATGATTGTTGTTTCCAATTAAGTGGTTTCTTTCACTCTTCAATCTCTCTGGGAAGGTATATCCCAGTTTTGTTCTACGTGGTTAGGTCAAGCCTATGAAAGGTCCTCGTAAATACTCCTGGATTGTTCTTTAGAGTGGGGATACTTTTGGAGTTTTGTGAACGTGGAGGTTTTTTAGATTAGAGAGAGAAAGTTTAGGATAAAATAATAGGAACAAAGTGGCACGTCAAATGTGGATTGGGTTTCTTTTTCATTCTTTTTGAATTGTTTGGTGGGTCAAATGTGCACGTCGAATACTTTTTTGGTTACTAATTATGTAAGACTTTTTTTTTTGGTATGATTGTGAGGATGAGTTTTTGACAAGTACCCTGGGGCGGTCAGAGGAGTGCATTTGGAACTCGGGTCCCTACACACCTTCCAGTTATTCATGCGGGGTTCGGGTCTTGCACACCTCCCAACTATTCTATTATTTGTCCCTTGAAAATTGTAATATTAGTATATACAGATGATATTTTGTTATTAATTTATGAACCCTCGCATTATGAATCATGTGTCCGTCACTACCAAAAAGACATTTTGTCAAATACTTAATAGATAAACACAAGGCATGTGCCACATAGTCAAAATTAAGTAAAGAAATTAAAAATAAAACTCGTAAAACTTTACCGGTAATGAAACAGATTTTGAGTGAGAAAAATTGTAAACGTGGTCAAGCAAAAACCAGCTGGGGGTAGGTGCCTAAGGTATTGAATGTTGTCCCATGTGCCATTTGCCATGTGCCCCTAGCAGTGATGTTTACATGGTCGTCACTTATTAATCCATAAGATTTGAGGGTAATGTATGCGTCATAGCTGACCACTTTATTTATTTATTTTTTATTATCAGAATTGTTAATATTTAAACTCTATGGGTGCATATATGATATATGTGAAAATCTTTCTTGTACGTATTGGTGTGAGACCAATCACCAAATGCAAAGTTACACATAATGTGGGTTGATTAGATGAGGTAGGTTGGAGTCTTTATTATTATTATTATTATTATTTTATTTTTTATTTTTTTTATGAAGAAAACGATGAAGGGAGGACGACCATTGTAGTTAGCTTAATTGGAAGAGACCAAAACTCTCTTAGTGCTGCTACTCGCAAAATCTAGACCCGTCCTTTAGCGAGTTAGTTGATCTTGTTGTTCAATAGAAAGGTCTATCTAGCTACTATATCACTAGTTAGCATCCCCCCCTTTTCCCTATTCAAGTTTCGTAGCCGGTTAGAAAGCAAGAATAAGAAGTTTGAGCAGTGAGGCTGCAGAACGTCTAATGCATGAAGAATTTTGAAAGAGATCAGTCACTTATATGGTCTTTTTATTGGAAGGCACTTTAAGGGGTAATTATTTAGCTCCTGAAAGTGTTTTGTGACGTTTCCATGCAATACACCTTAAAAAACTATGTAGCCATCAATCTCTCTATTACTAGTGAGAGACCAATACACATTTTCCCCATATTATGTGTTGCAATACGCCACAGAAAATATCATTTAACTAATGTCACTATTTTTTAATCCGGCTGTAAAAATCTGGTGAGCTATGTAGTTGATGTGAATGTGGATTACCCATGGGAGATTCAAGCCATTGTGGAAGATATTAGAACTTGGTCAGCTAGATTTCAATGGTCTTTTAGATATTGTAAGAGAGAATGTAATAGGGTAGCGAATTGGCTTGCCACTTCTTGTTTAAAGAGGAAGCTGGTTGCTCATATGGGTTGTATTCCGCCCAATCTTGCTCTTGTATTGTCTAAGGACATGCCTTAGGCCCTTTTAAATTTTAAAACACTTGACGTTTTCAAAAAAAAAAAAATGTCACTATTGGAGCACCCAATAATTAGCCTGTAGCTCTTCATATATGGGTTCCAACATTCAATGTTGCTTTTATATAATTGAGGGCTAACGGCCCCACAAATGGAGACACCCTGCCTTCCTCGTCTATCTCTATTGTTAACTTTTTCCACAGTGATTTGAGATATTGACGTAAAATAAGTGACAGTCCAATTGTATGATCAATTAGACCGATAGAAGCCTCGGGAGCGTAAATAGTTTTTAATTGAAAATTTTCAAATTCAACAATTTATTCATGAGCCCGGAATCGGCCCAAACTTGGCGGGCTGAAGGAGAATTGTGGTGCGGTCATGACTCACAACCATAAAGGCGTGACTGATGGTGGATTTCGGCTAAATTCCTTTGTTTAGGACTTCAATTTAGTATTTTTGATATATTAAAAAATCATTAGATTACGAATTACTCTTAGCGTATAATTCCGTTTAAGTTGATTCTAATTGGGAATTTCTTATTTTTCTTTCTAGCTTTCAATTTTGGAAGTTCCCTAATTTTCAGGATTCTCTATTTTTTTTGTAGTGTTTGCTAGGATTTCCCTACAAAAGGACATGTAATCTCTATTACTCACCAACTCCTATTCAATTAATATAATTATGAGATTTTCCCTCTTTCTTCTTGTGAATTCAAAAAACTCTTGTGGATTCCAGAACCTATTTCGTTTAGAATAATACGCTAAGTATTCTCTTGTGAATTCCTCTGTGTTAGATATAATTATTTTTTCAAAAGTTTAATATTTTTATGTAACCAATTCCTCTATAGCTCTGTTTAATTTGCTCTATTTTTGGCTGTTAGAGGAAATGAGAATCTGTTATCGTTTTAAATTTTACGTGATTCAACAGTGAAAAAAAGCCCGCCCAAATTTTGGTATTCTTTCGGTCGCAACTATTCTATGCCTTTGTGCTCCAAAACACTTTTCACACCACACTTCTAAATGACTCTCATACAATTAGTCGATGGGGTTCGTATAAGGGGAGTGATTTCCACACCCCCCAAATTGTTATCCACATCCTTTTTTTTGTCTTCTATTGCAATTTTCATGTGTAAAAATTTCACTAAAAGACAGAAAAGGATATTTTTGAGAATATCAGCCTAATCGGCATCATCATGGATATTTTTGGGTTTGACAGTTCACCATGGGCCAAAATCGACTGGCCCAAGCTATTGCCAAAATAGCACTCTTCCCCTGTCGATTCAATGTTTGCATGATGATTTTTTTAATAACTCAAGTGTCCGGATCAGCTTACGAGTATCTTAAATAATTCTGGGGGCATTGAACATGATATTCTAATTCAACCTCGCAAATATATTATTTTGGTTATTTTTACCGTGAAAATGTTCTTCTAATCGAACCATGAATTTGAGGAGGGATTTCTAATAGCATAAGTAAAGAGAATAGTACAAAAAAAACAAAGCATTTTTTACAACATTATCGCACTTTCATCTTGTCTCTTATCTTATCTTATCTTTTCAATGAGTCTCTGCACAAATTTAGAATCCAATCCCCTCTTTAATCATACTTGTCTATTCACCCAACAATTTATTGAGCTATCATGATAACTTTGTGAAGACATTGACAAATGCTACTTTGAAAACAGAGTTTCTAGCAAAGACCTTCAAGAATTACATGAGAAATTTCGGTGGTGACCTCATATGTATTGCGCACTTGTAGATAATGTAAGCGTTATCGTACTTTGTACGTGTTTCATACGTGTTGCGTACTAAGGCTTGTGTTAAGTAGATAATGTAAGAAAACAAGTTAAACAGTTGAGGGGCTCTCAACTCCACATATCCAACCAATTGAATGGCTCCGATCCAGTAAAAAAAACCCAGGTAAAGTCCAAACTCTCCTATAAAGTGTTATCTTTTCAATGAGTCTCTACACAAATTTAGAAACCAATCCCCTCTTTAATCACACTTGTCTATTCACCCAACAATGTATTGAGCTATCATGATAAACTTTTGACGACATTGACAATGCTACTTTGAAAACAGAGTTTCTAGCAAAGACCTTCAAGAATTACATGAGAAATTTCGGTGGTGACCTCATACGTATTGCACATTTGCAGATAATGTAAGCGTTATCGTATGAAACGTGTTTCATACGTGTTGCGTACTAAGGCTTGTGTTAAGTAGATAATGTAAGAAAACAAGTTAACTAGTCGAGGGACTCAACTCCACATATCCAACCAATTAAATGGCTCTGATCTAGTGAAAAAAACTCGGGTAAAATCCAAACTCTCCTATAAGCGTTACTTGGAGGAGTAGATCATCCACGATTCCACGTACGCAATTGATCAAGTTAACCGATATTTTTCAACAGATCAAACAAATTGAACGGTTCTAATCATGTAGAAAGGGGGCCAGGATAAGCCCACCACTCCTCACTCCACATCTTGCTGCTAAACCTAGCCAGTGTACTTCTTTCACATGAAAACAACATAAACTTGACATTATGGTCCCAAATAGACATAACGCATGAATAATACATGAGACCAGACGGTGCAGGCAGAGTGGGCTAAATATAGCAAGCAAATAGGGCAACTTTACTTCCATTCAGGTAAGTATACACCAAAATCATAAAATGATGCGGACCACCTTGCCTCAAAATGTCTTTGTTTTTCCCAGAATCGGGTTTCCCTTAGCGTGCGATTGGCGCCACTGCGTCACCAACAGCGCAATTAGAGATCCAAGTTGTGTGGTTCCTTTAATAGGGCTGAATTTGATTAGGGAATTCGGTAGGATATTTGTGGAACTGAAATGCTATAGGCACTAACTATATACAAACTAGTACACTAAACGTGCATGTGAGACTCTTTCAGTGTTAAATAATGCATTGATGTGGTAGTGTCACGTGTATATTTAGTGTTATAGTTTGTACACTAGTTAGTGCTTGTTGCGTTGCTGTGGTTGGAAACCGATTTTGTGATCACATGCATGCACTCAGAATTGCTAATCGATTTTCAGAGATTGAAATGAACCAAACTTTTGGATCTCGCAATCCTTAGGGAACAGTGGTTTCTAACCCGACACATAACGATAGGGGACTGATTCCAATTTTATCGGATGTCCCATGGTATTTGGGAAAAGCGGATGCGCGCTAGTAGCACGACCCAATCTTTCAAATTTGTCCTTCTTTATACGGTTTTGTAACGCCCTGAATTTTAAGCACCTCAAAAATAAATGCTCTTTCTAATAACCTCAAACTATACAACAAATCACCGAAATTACATTGGCCCAAAAGTCCTTAAAACAACAACAACAACTTCCTTAATATAATCTCTCAAGCTAATCCACCGAAATCTCCATCTACTGCTGCGGACCTGAAAGGACCTAAAAAGTATGATTTTTTTTCCGAAAACTCCATAAGTTAAAGCTCGTATGAAACACCGCATATCTTATAAACATTCTAATCATGGATTTAGTCAACGCTGAACAAAAAGAGTAAATCATACTTTTCAGTTACTTAGCAATAAAAAAATTTTAGTAACAAGATATTGAAACTTTCGGTTCATTTAGAGCATATAATCCAGCTTTTCAGGATCAAGCAGAAAACCATCGTGATATTAAAATTTCACATTTCATAATACCAGTTGATTTCACACATCTTTCAAGAACATGTTTTGACCAGAATAAAAGAGGAGCGACTTCTGCAATAAAAAGGAATGACGCCAAACCATCGAGATACCTGACCCGCATCTCCCACCCTTATAACACCAATCCGCTTTGTCTGTTTAAAGTCCTCAAGCCCGGACACATGTTCAGATGTATCGACGTAAATATATATATATTTATAGCTGAAAAACCGTGATTTCCGGCAAGGACGAAGTCCGGTCTTGACCGCTGGAGGCTATGGCCGACCCCCCCCAATTTTCTCCAACTACTGTTCTCCTTCTCTGTTTGTACTCGGTGCAATGGCAAAAAGAACAAGAATTTACCTTCAATTCATGTTGATCACTTGGGCACATGGAGCATGATGTGTCAATTGTGGAATTAGGTGGCATGTTGTTGCCAAAAGAGAACTACTTAGTCATCCCACCCTTAAGCCACACGTCCAAATGCCAACCCACATTTTCTTCTCTTTTTTTTTTTTTTTCTTGCTCAAAGGATAATTAATTCTAGAGAGAGAGAGAGTAGAATTCTAGAGAGAGAGTGAGTGGGAGCTTTAGGATTTTTTCTTCCCTCATTTTCTCCTTCCCCATCGCCGCCCCTCCTTTTCCCTTTCTTCCCCCCCGCCTCTTTTCCCCCTTCTTCTTCCCTTCCTTCCTCCTTTCCCCTCGGTCCCCCCAAAGCTCTTTGCACTCTCTCCTCTTTCCATCTCTTATGCTTTTGGGTTGAGATCCTTTCTCCCCTTCATTTTTGTGATGCACATCACCATTATGGAGGCCCGGCTACAATGGCTTTCGTTGAAGGCGGTGTCAGACGGTACTTGGCGGCAGCGGAGCGACGTGGGGCGGCGGCAGCAGGTAAGACCCCGCCAGCGGTGAAAGTTGGAAGCTTATCTCTCTTCTCTGGAACCTGGTCTTGATTGACTTTGGGTTGATCGCTGCGTTGCTGCTCTTCATTTTGGTTGTATGTTGTATTTGTTGTTTGCTTTCCGATGGACAAAAAAAAAAAAAAAGATAATTAATTCTAAAAATATATGGGGTGTTACAGGTTTGATCTCTCTTCGACAGCTAAGAAAGAAAAATGGATTCGTACGCCCGGAGAGAAAAAGGGTCAGGCCCTACCCTACAACTCCATACATTTCACAGATTAGGTAATTTTATAGAGCAAAAGTAGTTAAAATTGGCTTAAGACAACAGTCACAGGTCTATATTTGGCATTGCCCCTTTAACCCGCTAGATCCAGGATTCCGACTTTGGGAGCGAGCATTCATAGTAATCAATTATGGGGCGTTTGGACATTCAATCATTAGTGCTTTTCCAGGTCTTTCGGCAGATGCTTGGTCTTAAGAACTACTGAAAAACTCATGAGATATGTTTGAAAATTAGCCGGGAGCAGTCGCCCGAAATTCATCTCTCAACACTTCGCGTCTACTTAATTACTATGGCTTAAGAAACAATGATCTTAAATGGGTATTGGATTGATGAACGAGAGAAAGAGTCTGGTTTTGTTCATCCACTCCACATATGTTTTGGCCAAATTGAGAATAAGCATTCATGACCAAAATTCTTTTCAGAAGAGGGAGTGTGTCATACTTCCATTTTGTTGAGTTTGCCAATAATTGGGGAAGGATCAGTTTGCCAATAATTGGGGAGTGTCATACTTCCATTTTGGGACTAGGTACAATACACAACATCAAGACACAACACCGGACATAACATCTGTGTGGCACTGTATGATTGGTGGTTTTAAAATAATTTCAAAGTGTTCATTCTCTCATTACTAACCATGCGTGCCACGCAATATATTGTGTCTTGATGTTGTGCATGTAGTATTGTTTTATTACCTCCAGTAACAAAATTGATTCATCTCAAATCCCACATAAAATGCAATACTAGACAGAGTAAAAATAAAATGAGACACACTCAAGAAAAATGTTTATCTATTTGGCCCCTCAAGTACGTTCACAACTCATCAAAACCAAAACTTGGGAAAATGGTACAATGGAGAACTATTCAAAAAGTACATATCTAGCTGGTAATCTAACTTCATTATCAAATTCCCCCTTTGGGTATAAAACAGTACATCATCAACTATTTTTTGGTGACGCCAATCCTCATTAGGGCAATATAAGCAACCAGTCTGTAACCGAAGAACATTATAGCCAGAGCAACAACTGAAATCGCCTGTCCGTTGAGTCCCACGAGCTTCACCGAAGGAAAATTGCCAACCAAACAAGTCCCATTGTTACCAGCACATGGGTACGTCTCATTCGGACTGTATTGTGAAGTCAATAATAGCTTGTATGTGTAATTACTGATCGAAAGGTACTTGATCCACGAGATGAATGCCGGAACATGTTGGACATAATACCCTCCGGCTAAGAGGAATGAGAGCATTATGACGGATCCAAGAATCGTGGCCGATTTTTGATCCATAACAGCGGCACCAAGTGCAAGTCCCAGGCCTTGAGAAACAAGCACACTGTATAGAAGAATGAATAAGGTCTGTATGAAATTTACAGCATTGGGTTTGAGCCCTGCCATCCAATATGTAATCGTCACGAAAATAGTTGGTAGGACAAGCTCCATTGGTAGGTCTCCGAAGGCACTTGCCATGAAATATGACGAGAGCCTGTACATACCCGAAGACCGTTCCTTCTCGAGCATCATCCGTTCTTGTGGGAAGGTGAAAATAGCATTGAACAGAGGGAAGAAGCCCCAAAATCCTGAGTAGAAGAAGAGAAGCCCTATCTGCATTGCAAGAAAAACAAAATTGTCGATTTAACAAGGCAGATAATCTCTCTTTAATTTCAAAATCTTCTTGTCCATGTAATGCTGGCCTAACTTAAGAATGTAACGATGCATTCCATTTTTTCGTAAACCTGACGGGGCTGTTAGAAATATTCTTTTGTTTCAGAAAATTATGAAGCAGAGTTGTCAGGAAAAGTGAGACTGGACAATGTCCATTGGCGCTAATTATCAAATGAATACGGCGTTCAAAAAAAAAAATAAAAAAATCGAATGAATATTATCAATTCAGCAAAATATAGAGACACATAGGAAGCTAATTATATGGTACCTGATCTTGTAAGTTTGTTATATCGGATTGCCACCAGAGTAGGCCTGAAAGGAAAGCAACCACGAGGACCTGTATGATTTTGACGCTGGAGAACGCCTCGTGCCTCCTTTCTTTAACCCCTCTTCTAAGCAACACCGAAAATTGCTGCCCCCACGTAGTGGTCCAACGGGCGAATTGCTTGTCTTCTACTCCTTCGTGAAGGCAAGGGCCAGTTTCTTGGACTTCTGACTTCAAATTTTTAGCCAGATTAGCCTTGAAAGCAGAAACAAGCGTCTGCTTGACCGCAGTTGGATCCTCGTCCTCGTGTGAATCATCTGGTGCGACACCTACAAAAAGAATATGCAGTCATTAGCAAATGGCATTGTCAGTGTGGCCGGTATTTTCAATATGAAATGTGCATTGCAGAATTCAGAATGTTTGTTTTTCTTCTTTGTTAGATGAGAGTCTACAGACCACCAGTTGTAATGCATAACATTGGAAACGGTCAGTACTTGATTGTGACAATTCTAATATCAACAGAATGAGGAGACACTATCCGCAGGGTAAGTGACCTGACAACCAGGGCCTCAATAAGCCTTTGGTGTGAAGATGACTCCCACCCGCATGCTATCAGTCTATTTGATCAGTCCATACGGGACTTTGCTCTAGCTTTAATTGGCCATAGTTGACTTTGAGATTAGTCCACGGTTAACTCGGTCACATGGACCCGACCGAATTATCAAAAGAAAGAAAGAGGGAAACACTTTATATTGCTTTAATTTCAATTAAATTATACCCAACTGAATGATCTGTTTTGTTTGTCTGTCAATAAAATAGGACCAAATCACTTATACCAGAATTTGTGTACCTTTGTTCTAGTACGATTTCAGCTGCATAATCGCGTTGTGCAATTCTGCAGCTGAAATTTCACGGGAAAACAAGTGTGCCGGGAGGGGTTTTGGGACATGTGATTTGAGCCCAACTGAATTACACCAAAATTGGTTTCTCCCGCAAAGAAACAGAGGACTGAGCCCACCGAAAACAGTAACAATTAACAACTTAACGACTAGATTGTCACAGCCTCCACAATACCTAACAAGTACCAACAATGCAACAAATTATAACATGCAAAAATTAACATCCTAACTTAAAAAAGTACTACATTAGGATAATGTGCACGTACCATTGGCAAGATCCAGCAGAAAATCTGAAGGATTCATGGCAACTGACGGGGCAAATCCGATACTTGCAAAGTATTCCATTACCTTCTCTCCCTTCCCAAAATACAACGGATTCCCTTCTGATAGCAAAAGAACCTTATGAAACATGTAAAATAGCCTGCTCGAAGGCTGGTGAATCGTCATCACGATCGTTCTTCCCCCATTCGCTAGCTCCCACAACTTTGACACAATTCGTTGGGCTGTGGTTGAGTCAAGCCCCGACGTTGGCTCATCCAAAAACAACAAACTCGGATTTATAAGCATTTCTTGACCAATGCTGACCCTTTTCCTCTCCCCCCCAGATACTCCTCTCAGGAAAGGACCCCCAATGATACTATTTTTGCACCTGTTGAGTCCAAGTTGGGAAATAACTGCTTCAGCATGAGCTGTTTTTTCGTCTTTCGTGAGACTGTTGGGTAAACGTAGGAGGGCAGTAAAAATTAGGGTTTCGGTCACGGTCAAGTGAGGGTAGAGGACATCGTCTTGCGTCACGAATCCCGTGTTTCGCTTCATTACGTTGGAAAAGGGTGAGTTATTGTATGTGATGGTTCCACTGAGTCGTCCGCCGAGTCGGCCTCCCAATGCGGTTAGGAGAGTGGTTTTGCCACTGCCGGATGGGCCTAACATGGCTAGCATTTCACCTGGCTGGACTATGCCGGTGACTCCCTTTAAGATTGTTTTCTCTTCGGATTTTGACTTCTTTATTGAAAATCCTCCTTTTTTGGGCTTAACCTTGTACACAACATCCTCAAACTGCACACAATTGATCCAATTACAAATTTAGTAGATGGTGAATGTAAAGTCACTTGGAGCATTAATAATTACGTAATACATTGAAATAGGAGTTTCTTTTTCATCTCAAGAAACTAGAAAAAGATTACCCTTTCATGGTGCTAGGAAAAGGTACATATTTCAAGAACTAGTTAATCCTAGAAAAATAGAATTAGTCCATTAAACAAGTATTACATGTAGGACTAAACAATTTAGAAGTTTGTTTAATTTCAAAAAAAAAAAAACCTCAATCAATTTACAAGTAGTAGTGTAATTTTTGAAGAAAACCAAAATGGCTCAGAACACTATACAGTCTATGAATAAGGCAACACACTTTCATGGAAGAGTTATTTTTGGGTGCTACAGTTCCCACTTTATAAAAACTCTTCCACAGAAGATTTAACTCTTCAACAGAAACTCTTTTTAAATCTTAACGTCCGCCCATGGGACTAACGATAGAATTTTTCATATTCATATTCTCTGTTAGAATTATCAAATTGACAAGAACCTATCTGCTGAAATTGACAAGAAACAAAACAGAACAATTTTCGGTACCATACGGAGATTAATAACATTATATAAAGCATAACTGAACAGAAAAAAAAAATTACCAAACAAAAATCAAGCATACAAATTTGCTTAAGAAAATTATCATGTATTTTTAGGAACATGGACGTCAAATCGTCAAGTATATTTATCTCAAAGATGAAAGATCATGGAGGATTAATTAATACTAATAAAATTTGTAAAAATAATTGAATGTGAGTATTTGGAAAAACGTACGGACCTTCAAGGTAACAGGACGATTAGATTTCTTGAAGATAGAGAGGGATTCTTGATTTTCCATCGTCGTCTGTGCCTCCACGTCCACCATCTCTTTTTCCATGTCTTTTTCTTTTGCTTCTTTCTGTCTCTATGAAACCAAGCCAAGAAAACGCATTAGTGGAAGAGAGATCAATTAAAGAGGCCGAGATTATTCGATCTCTCTTCCCCTCTCTCTTTCGATCTTGGTTCTTGTATATATGTATCGTAGTAGTCACCACTCTCTCTTTTTAGATGTGTTCGGAACCGCTCGATTCTCCTATATCTCCCACAATATGTGAATGAGATTCACGTACGTTGAAACAATTTCGAACACAACTGCGTCTTACAAGGAGTTTATTGGGGTTTGTGTATATATATAGATGAGTGTGTGTGCATGGGAGTCATGCAAGAGAGAGAGAGAGAGAGAGGGGCACCTGGGCGGTGGTTTTACGAAGAGTGGCTAGCGGTGTCACGACTGTTGAGCTATTCCAGCCTCTTTTATTGCTGTGGTCAGCGGTCTGTACCTAGACTTCTGTTCTATTTGTTTTCGAACTCCGCGTTCATAGCTATAGTCTCACCAGATAGGGATCCTCTATACCGTTTTTTTGGCGTTCCCATGTATCAGATTTTCAACCGTAGGATTATGTAAGATTTCACGTGATTCTACGGCTGAAAAGCACTTGGTACATGAGAATACCAAAAACTTGTACAGGGACTCTAGGCCCTAAAGTCTCTCTCTCTCTCTCTAGCGTGTGTGTGCATAGGAAGCCCGACGTCAATAGAGTTCCTTCCGCAGTGGGGTTCCTTTGGATAATTCTAAGGGTACAGAAGTTGTACATACAGAAAATGTATAGAATGCTTCGGAGACCTACTATTGAGTCTCAGACAAATGATCCGAGCCGTTCATTCATCTTAAAATGATTTTTCGAGGGATCTAAGGAGAAATCAGCTCAATCAGACGTGCGTAAGTGCTTGATCCAAAACTCCTCCGTTTCATTCTAAAAAAATTAGTATGAAACGGAGGGGTTTTGTATCAAGCACTTATGCACGTCCGATTGAGCTGATTTCTAGAGGGGCCCCTCGGGAAATTATTTTAAGATGAATGAACGGTTTAGATCATTCATCTGGGACCCAAAAGTGGGTCCCCGAAGCGATCTGTGCATTTTATGTACATACACCTTCTGTATGTGTAGCAATGTCCGGTTCCTTTCGCAATGCCACCTGAGAGGAGGAGTTTTGGTTCCCAACCGAAGGAAAAATTATTCAGGGCGGGCGCACTTGCACTGAACAGTGTCTCTTAATTTTGTCCATATTTTCTTTTGGGTCTTATTAATATGTGCCCTAAGGGTATATGGTAAGATTACATTAATTAACTCCTCTATTCTACTCTCTTTTTATGTGGAATACGAAAGATTATGGTAGAGTAATAAATTGACTTATTTAACAAGATTAATTTTTTTGAACATGGGACACAAATGCCCCCACAAAAATCCAACAAATCCGGACCGGATTAATAAAACTTAACAAATACAATTGGCACATATTTCATTCTAACTCTCAGACCATGTCAACATCTGTGCAATACTAGAATAAAAAAACCCAAAAAAAACATTTTTGAGAATAATTAAAAATAGTTATTTGAATTTCAAACGTAAAATGCTACATTCAGTAACGCCACCATCCTTTCTACCATCCCCTTCTTTTTTTTTCTCTTCTTCTTTAGTATGTAACATTTTTTTTTCTTTTTTTTTAAAATTTTTTAAAATAAAGAAACTCGTGGGAGATGAAAGGGCTAGGAAAATGGAGAAAAAAAGAATAACAAAGGAGGGAATTGAAAAGTAATTAAAAGAGTATTCTCGTCTTACTAAAACAAGTTTTTTTTCTCATTATCTTCTTTCACTATTTCTTATAGTAGTGGGGGTTTAAATGTTCTCATTTAATGATCTTTAACATATTCCCCTAAGGCACATATTAACAAAAAAGTGGAGGGAAAAATGCGTGAGAGCACAAAAGGTAATCAGTGCATTTCAAACAAAAGGTAATTTTGGAAACTCAAAAGTTTTAAAGAGTAATTATTATGTTCCCTTAAAATGTTGGATCCCAAAAAGGGTCCAAAATTTTGGGACAAAAGGAGTAATTGCTATTTTCCTCGCTTAAATCGAAAAAATAGTAATCTTTAAAAAATGAATTAAATCTTAGTCGTAAACCCAAGCACCACTTGTGCTTAAGACCATGACATCATCATGAGTTGTAATCGCTTAAGATATCACTAAGCTACGTATATAAAGAAGAAACTCGTGGGAATTGAAATCGCGTGGCAAGAAATGAGTTTGTGGATTGATTTCAATTCACATGTGAGACCATTGACTCACTTACTTAAGCCCAATTCCCAAGTCCTAGTCCATACGATTTTTTATATACCCATGCAAGATTATCTATGTAGATTTCCGATTTGAACGGTACTAATGTACGTGGATACTTTAAATGGACATTGGTGGACAACTACGAATGGGTCGAGGGCTACAGCCCTCACATTTGGGCTTTACTACATTGATCGTCAAACTCTCAAAAGGACTCCCAAGCGATCTGCCCTATGGTTCAGGAGTTTCCTAATTCATACAACCTCACATTTGGGCTTTAGCTACCAACGTAAAGAAGTTATGAGAAAGTTGATTTCGAAACAAAAATGTCATAGCCTCTGGGGTACAAGCAAACCAAGCAGCAATATAATTGTGTTACCCTATGTGTTGTGCAAGTTTCCTGTTGTTGCTTCCAGATTAAATCATGTGCAACGTGCGCATATTGATCACTTACACGTACAATAGAGAAAGCAAAGTGATTTTCATGTATCCAGGTGCATGCCCGGGCATTTATATGCGCATCCGGATCGACGAATTCCGAGTTTTGAAGAGTAACTACTCAATAAACCTCTAGTGCACCAAAGGGTTTCTTATTGACGGTGGGAGTTGAACTGCAAGCTCGAGGAGTACTAGGGAGAAAAGAGAGTTAGCTTGATATTAATTGAATGAATAATAAAAAAATAACTTGAAAAAGTTGGATTTTGTTATAAACAAATATTTGAAAAAAATTGAGATAAGATGACGATATAGATCGGACTGACTTTTTGTTAAAGACTTTCTTTTTTTAGTCTTTTAGCCGTTATATGAACTTTTTTTTTTTTTGATCAATCCGTTATATGAACTTTTACTTTGGTATTTTTTTACTTTTCTAATTCATCTCATTTAGACAAAAAATCCGATAAATTTTTTTTGACGCAAATCTACTAGAAATTAAGAGGGAAAAAAAAGATCATGTCAAAAAGTGTAGCCAAAGGGACCGTAACAATCTAAATATTGTCCCTTATTTTTCTTCTTCTTATAAATTACCAACTCGTAATGGAGATTTTTTTTGTTGTTGTTTCAGGTTACGATGAGTTAGGAATATACAAGTGTATAAAAAATGCGTATAGGGAAGATAAGGATCAAGATACATGAAGCAAAAAATATTAACTTTAACAAAATAAAATTAAACTATGAGATGTAATTATCCAATTTTGATAAATTATAATGTTAGTTAATTTAAAAAATCCAATTAGAAGAAAAATAGAACAAGAAGACTTGATTGTGTAGTTCATCTAATATTTAAGGGCATTCAGTCATTTAACAATAAAAGCTAACAGGCATTAGTATCAACTTAACGGATTGGGAGAATCTAGAAAATAGTTTGTAAAGTAAGAGAGGTTAGTATAATTTTTAGAACCTCAGGGGAGGTTTCTGTATTTATTAGAAATCTCAGGGGAGGTCAATGAGATTTACCCTTTTTTTAATCGTGGGACCAGATTATTTTTTTTTTTTTTGATCGGGAGAAAATGCCCTCAGGCAATCGTGGGACCAGATTGCTACATTTTCTTCAATTTTTTTTTTGCGATAGATTCATTGTTGGTGAATTCTTTTTATTTCGGGTCAAATAATTGACTTTTACAGTATATCCCGACGGGAGAAATAAACAAAAATAAAAGTAATACAATTTAGAAATTTTCAAAAAATAAAAAATTGTTATAAATTCTCGCATTATGTTTTTAATGTTACTGGCCATTTTTTTTTTTTATTTCTAAGATTCTTCATGTGAATTGAAATATTTTAAAGATACATAAACATAAGAGAATCCTATTGAATCAATTTAGCTCAAACTATTTTGAAGACTTTCAAAATTATTAACAAGCAGGCCAACAAATAAAGTTGTCTCCTTTTAGCGTTTCCAATGGGCTCTCAACAAAGGTGTTCTCAATATGTATTCGTGGAACCCGTTTATGTATAGGGATGTGTTAGTTTAGAGATGCAACAAGTACCACAATGGTGTAATTAAATAGTGTGCTAAAGTAAGTTAGATGTACTAAAATATACATATTTGAATTCATTTTTATTATATGTAATAATAATCTTTTATCTCTCTGAACTCTCTCTTTCTCTCTCCTCTATGTAACTTTTTATGTATGTTTATCTAAACTTGACACCAGTGTCGTAGCCAGAAAATTGGGTCAGTGATGGCACAATTCTGGCACAATTCATGAATGCCAATACATTTGTTGTGAAAAAAAATATATTTTTAAAGAATCTAACGTGTCTTAATTTTGATTTGAAATGAGTCTCGTTTGATTTACATTCTATGGACGGATGTGCTTCTTATCCTATTTGGATGTACTTCTTGGCTTCCAAGGGGGAGGTCTGAGATTCGAGTAACTAGAGGTCTAGGGTCCGTAAACATGTAGTTTCGAAGCAAAAATTTAGTGAATTGAGACTTGTTTGTCATTAATTAGTTATTCAATGGCTCTGGGCATCGCCATGTGATGCCATAACTCTCTTCTCCATCATTTTTTTATGGGCGCCCTTCACCACATATTCACGTAAAACTCATATATTTAGTCTCGAGTCCCACGTAAATAGGAGAATTACATTATAACACCAAGTAATGACGCCCCAAGAACACTAATTAATTTTTTGTATATAAAAATAAAGGTTATGTACAAATTTATATTTTCCTAAAAAAAAAAAAAAAATCCTCCCAAAAATCCAGGGCACAGACCCACATTGGTCTACATGTGGCTCCGCCACACACTTTTGAACATACATCTGAACTAACACACTCTAATACAATAGATGGATAATACAAACATTTTTACACTAGAAACACACATTTATTTGTTAATTTATTCGTCAATGGGTATTTGAGAGGTGCTTTTCACGTTTTTGGCACCAGCTCACCACATCCAACCAAAAGTCACTAGCATTCCTTTACAATATATTTGTGGGGTCCATTCAACCAGTGGCGGCTCCAGGATTTTTTGACAGGGTGTTCAAGAATTACATTAACTCTACTAGTTCTCCTAACCAGTCATATATTTTAAAAAAAAATCATACACTAGTGTATATAATGCGACCAAAAAATATAGAGAATGTTACACTTTCTCTGTGAAATTTTATATTTTAAGCCAAACAAGATGAAACCGGAGCATAACTACACTTTTTTTTTTTTACAAGAAATTTCTGTGGCGAATAGATTTGCATGGATCTTTTTAAACATATGCTCTTGTCTATGGAGATAATAGTTGATTGTAATTATGAGAAAAGCTGTACGACAATGATACAAATAGATTATTTTTCTAATATTTGTCACTAAGTGAATAACCTGATTGCTCGGTGTTTCATAGTATAAGACTAAATTTTCAAACTAAATCTAAGATAAAATCACTTTATATAATGTAACAACAAAATAAGAAATAAAATTGTTCAATTGACCACATTTTCTTATACATGGAGCCGCTTATGATTGGGTTGTAATTTGAGTTTTTATTTTTTCTTACTAAAAGTTAGCATCATTAGTTGTAGTAAGTAAGGATTGTACCCCTATCAAATACATGAGGGTACATGACGCCTTCTACTTGGCTACCACTCTACTTGCCTGTAATTTGAGTTGTTCAAAGAGGATTGATTTGTGGGCTAATTTTTTGAGTGAGTGTTCATTTAATTTTGGACTGGGTGTTCATTCATATTTAGGTTGTGTGTTCAAAAAAGGATAAACCTAAAATTTTTACATGTATTATGATAATTTTTTTTCCTCTTGGGTGGTCATGTGACCATTGAGAACTACATGTACAGCCGCCAGTGCATTCAACCTCACAAATAGTGATAATAACATGTTGGCCCATATCAAATAATGCATGTTTAATAATACTAACTGAATATTCAAACTCCTTTTCAGAAAACAGTTGAATGTTAAAGAACGCCATTACCGTACAGGATTGAGTTTTTGTTTTGTTTTTTTGTTTTGTTTTTTTGTTTTTTTTTTAATTTTATTTTATTTCGTGGAGGTTTGTATAACCTTTGTGAGACCAAAAATGGCTCCAAAAAATTAAATAATTCATTAATCTATTTCGCTATGCCGGACAAAGACTTAGCTAACACAACGAGGAATCCCAAAATGGATTGAAATGCTGGCAGCCAGAGTCCCCGGTGCCGAGAAAGATGCTTACGGGGCCATAAATATTACTCTCTCCGTCCCAATTTTATAACCTCAGTTGACACTTTTTGTCGTTAAAAATATTGTCTCACTTCAAAACCAAATGAGGAATTGTTAAGAAATTTCCTCTTTTACCCTTTGAAATTAAAAGTAATAAAAAAGTAAGAAAGTGTAATGATTGAAGGGTAAAATAAGAAAAAATATGTTTTTAAAAGTACAATGATTATGTTCCCTCATTAAGTTAGAATCTCTAAAATAGACTATAAAATTGGGACGGAGGGAGTAGTATATAAGTTCAATCAATCTAAAATTTACTTCTGGAAGATGCGAAAAAGCATTAAAAGCTGGTGCATAAAACCACTTAAATAACAATAATGATACATGTATAACAAAAGTCTCCAACATGGCTCCAACACACTCACATGATGTGTGGAGCCCCCACACACTTGAGCGTGAAGTGTGTGTGGGCTCCACACACCATGTGAGTGTGTTGGAGACATGTTGGAGCTAGGTTGTTGTACACCTATTATTTTTGCTTAAATAATCACTCATGTCCAGAGCTCAACATGCCATCACTTCTTAATGAGTATTGGCTTTTAAACCACTTAATGAGTATTGGCTTTTAGGAAATGCCGAATAACTTTAAGGAGTATTGAAGCCAAAAAATGAAAGCCAACAGTTTTCATTCCTACTACCTCTGTTTCCTTCTCTTTCTCTGTTTCTTCTCTGCCTATTCTATTGTCAGAAACAGCAGTGGAGAAGAAGAAGAAGAAGAAGAAATCAACAGATCTCAATTCCCAGATGGGTTCTTGTTTGGAACTGCAACTTCATCTTACCAAGTATGTATCTCGACTTCTAATTTCCTCCTGTGGTTTTGGAATTAACTTGGGTTTTCCCATATCAATTTTCTCAGATTGAAGGAGCATATCTCGAAGATGGGAAGATGCTCAACAATTGGGATGTCTTCAATCACAGGCAAGGTATGAAAACAAGAAATCTGATTTCCCAGAGTTTTTATGTTTAATGTTTCTTGCTTTGGTACTTTGGTTTTTCACAAATTGTTTTCTAATTTCTTCTAGGGAGTGTTAATGGAGAAAACGGAGACGTCGCCGATGATCATTACCACCGGTACTTGGTATGTGAATCATGTATCCTGCTCCTTTATTTTTTCCTTGGAAAAAACCAGAAGCCAAACACATAAAGAAAGCTTCTACCTGATTCTAATTACTGCAGGAAGATATCGAGATACTGCATTCCCTTGGGGTAAATTCCTACAGATTTTCAATCTCTTGGGCTAGAATTCTCCCTAGTAAGTTTTGCATACATTCTTTCAGTGACTGATAATCAGTGTTGTTCCGATAATTCGATTAATGAACCAACGATTGTCTTGATAATCATCATCAGGAGGAAGATTTGGTAGAGTTAATCCCTCTGGTATCTCCTTCTATAACAGAATACTAGATAATCTTCTACTTAAAGGTACTGTTCAAAACTTTTCCTCAATCTGACTCTTACCCTTCTTGTGATTTCAAAAAATAAATTGATGGAGCAGAGAAACAATGCAGGAATCGAGCCATTTGTGACCATAAATCATCATGATTTTCCCGAAGAACTTGAGGAAAGATATGGGTCTTGGCTCAGTCCCCTAATGCAGTATCCCCAATTCTCCCTCCCTTTTGTGAATTGTTGCAAGATTTTTTGCGCACTTTTGGAAGGCCCAAATCTCTGAGTATTGAATCTAATTCTATTAGCATTTTATGTTGTTTGTGTTTTTATTAGGGAGGATTTTCTTCTTTTTGCGAAGACCTGTTTTAAGAGCTTTGGTGATCGAGTGAAGCACTGGATCACAATCAACGAGCCCAATCTGTTTGCAGATATGGCTTACATAAGGGGAACATACCCGCCGGCTCATTGTTCAGCCCCTTTCGGGGATTGTCCCATAGGAAACTCTGACGTGGAGCCCCTCGTAGCAATGCACAACATGATACTGGCAACTGCCAAGACTGTCAAGCTCTACCGTGATAATTTTCAGGTTAAAATTAAAGATTCAAGTACACGCTAATTAACCATGTAGTGAACTGTGCTTTCTGAAATTCCAAATGCTGTTTGGTCTTTAATTTACGGAAACTACGCTGGTTTGTTGCAGAAAAATCAAGGTGGAGTTATTGGAATTGTTGTTTCTGCGTTCATGTATGAACCGCTAACGGAAAATGAGCACGATGTTGAAGCTGCAAATAGGGCCTTGGCTTTTAATGTCGCCTGGTAATTAATGTCTAATTTTATCTGGTGAAAAGTCATTGTCGTGATAGTGCAAAAATGATGTCCTAGAAGATTCATCCCAATAATTAGTGCATAATTGGTCAATATGCATCCGAACAGATTCATATATCCCATATTAAGATGAACATGATACACGTGTTTGACAATTTTCACATCAATACACCCTCTTGAAATAAGGATTCAGCTCCTCTCCAGAGACTAACTGTCCTGTTGGGTCATTTGTTTGGAATCTTTCTTTGGGTACACTTTGATAATTGCAATCATTCATGTATTAGAGCTTGTTCAAGACATCTGTCGCGCTAAAAATCTTATTAATCGGATGTGGATTGATATGTTTTCGGAATATTTTTATTTTGTAAAAATAAAGACAAGAATACTGAATCAGAAGTTCAGAACCCATTTTCTAAATGAAAATGAATTTTAGAAAATATTGATCGTTTCGTCATCATGATTTCATGAATGTTTAATGTTCTTGACGAGTTCTTAAAAGGTCGAAAAGTTCGATCATTGAGGTGGGTGTGGAAAGTACCCATAGACGTTGGAAGTGGATCTAGAGAGGATCCTTTTATGATGATCTATTGTCAGTGGCGACTGGCGACTACACAGTTAATAGACAGGAGCACAAAATTTTGATCAGTTTATTTTCCCAAATGGTGGTAAATACTGAACATACTACACTGTTAATAGACAGGACTACAAAATTTTGCTCAGTTTATTTTCCAAAATGGTAGTAAATACTGAACAATTCTGCTACACACTATCATCATACAGAAGATGACAGCCATTTGCATGCCTCTTGTTGAACAGGACTTTTGATCCTCTTGTATTTGGAGATTACCCTCCAGAAATGCGACATTGCCTCGGGAATGAATTACCAAGTTTCTCACCGGAGGAAAAAGAGTACTTAAAAGGCAGTATTGACTTCCTTGGCCTTAACCACTACTCAACATTCTATGTCAAGGATTGCATCTATTCTAGTTGCCCCTTAGACAGAGACCGGCCTATTCGAGGCTTTGCTAGCACTACTGGAGAACGGGATGGTTTTCCAATTGGAGACCGGGTAGGGTATGAAAATTTGATGCGAACACATAATGTAGTATAACAGCATTAATATTTCTATATGTATTATGTTTATTCTAGATTTTGTTTGTTCGTTTTTGCTCATACAGACGGGGATGAAAAATTTCTATGTAGTTCCAAGAGGCATGGAGAAGATTGTCAACTATGTTAAGGACAGATATCATAACAAGCCTATGTATGTACTTGAAAATGGTGAGTAATTGACTCTACTATTGTGACTCTTCCTCAAAAATTGTCCCAGACAGCAAATGATGGTTAAATTTTCTTCACTTTTTAGGTTTCAGGTTGCAGTTAATTTGATTAATTTGCCTTCACCATGAATTTCTAAAGCTTACATGGGGTTATTTCTGTTTTTCTCTTTGGATTGTGGAAAACATTCACAAGAAAAACTTTTTCTTGATCACCCCTTTGGTTGCAGGGTATTCACCACCAAGAAACCAAGATGTACAAGTGCAGGAGGTACTGAATGATGTAAAGCGAATTGAATTTCACAAAGCATACTTAGCTTCCTTGGCCAGATCAATCAGGTGACAAGTGGATTTTATTCACATTTTCGTTAAATTATTAGGTTTCACCCTCGCCTGTAACGCCCACATCGACCACTGGTCTAGTACTTGTTGAAACTGGTAAAATGTTACCAATTGAGGTTGCTAGTACTACTCCACATGGTTTATATTGTGATCATGCATGTACCCAAGATAACTCATTTAGACCTGTAACCATGTTCAATCTCTGCCATTTATGGTAAAACTACGATACTTCTCGAATCTTTTCTCTAGTGACCCGAGTCACCATGGTAGCTTTTACAGGTTTTTCCCATGTTATCCTCCATGGCTCGATAGTACCACCCATAATGCCCCATGTGGATTATGGACCCAATAAGTTACGAGAACGTATGTCCATGGACAACATACTTAAAGCCCAATTGACTAGTACTAGTCCATCTGATCGTTAAATACCCAAGATTCATCTATGTTGATTTTCGATATGGGACAACTTCTAGTTATGAAGTATTTGAATCTAAATTTATGTTTTGCACTGATAGGAACGGTGCTGATGTACGTGGATACTTCATATGGACATTGATGGACAACTATGAATGGCTCGAGGGCTACAGCCTTACATTCGGGCTTTACTACATTGATCGTCAAACTCTCAAAAGGACTCCCAAGCAGTCTGCTCTATGGTTTAGGAGTTTCCTAACCAATAGTAGCAGCTACCGAAGTAAGAAAGTGATGAGAAGTTCATTTGGAAACAAAAATGTCATAGCCTCGGGGTTACAGGCAAAACAAGCAGCAATGTGAATACGTGATTGTGTTACCCTATTTGTTGTATAAGTGGTTCCCCTTTTATGCCCGTTTCCTGTTTTTGAGATATATTGGTGTAAGTGTACAGTAGTATGTGTTCTTGATGTTAAATCATGTGCAATGCGCACGTATGTACTCACTTGCATGTACAATAGAGAAAAGAAAGTGTTTTCCATATAACCAGATGCCGGGGCATTTATATGCGGACTCTGACTGATTTCGAGTTCTGAAAAGCAACTATTCAATAAACCTCTAGTTCACGAAAGGGTTCCTTTTTGGCAATGGAAGTCGAACCGTGAGCTAGGGAGAAGAGAGAGCCTTATTAATTGAGTGGATTTCTCGTGAAACATGTCAGCATCGTGTTATATATTATGTACGTATATTATGTATGGGTACTGCTTTGGCTAAATATTCAGCCAAATTATATTTTTAGTCTTTATTCAAAATAATTTTTTTTGGATTATAAATTTGTCGATGAGATGAATCTAGAAAGTAATTTTTTTTTATTAAAATCTTAAAAAAGTTCACTAAAGATAAAAATAATAAAAATAATTTGATACAGACAATTTTTAGATTACTAAAAAAATTAGTTTGGTTAATTATGTTTTACTTTTTAGATTACTCACGTGAAGACAAATCAATAATCCATAAAAAAAAATTGACGCAAAATTAACAAATGTGAAAAAAATAAGGCCAAAAAATTTATTTCGCTCAATTATTTAGCCAAAACACCCCGTAATATGATAATCCAAAGTCCAAACATTTGCCAGGGAGTTTTACCACTAGACTTCCCACCTATGTCGGGGCCGATCTTAAGATCTCATGGCCTGCTACAGATATAGGCCCTGTTTGATACTAGGGTTGGAGGATGGGATTGGATTGGGAATCCTGTGGGACCTCTAGTACTTTGTTTGGTGTTGCAAAAAATGGGAGGATTGCTAATACCATGGGATTACCCATCCCAAGGGGGGTTGGGTATTGGCAATCCTATCCCATGGGATTGGAAGGATTCCTCTCTTGTGCAAACCCCTCCCAGCTGTGCAAACCACCAAACCCCATGATCTAATCCTATCCTAGACAAAACAAACATAACGTTATTAACAATCCCATGATCTAATCCTGTGTAAAAACAAACATGGGAAATGATTTGTTTCCTCATTAATAATCTCACCTTATAACCAATCTCAATCCTAATCTCATCTCATTACCAATCCCCCCAAAACGAAACCTCGTTTCAAACGGGGCCATAAAGAGTATGTTTAGTCCCACAAGGAGGCTATATAATGATGTACATGTCACAACCTTTTTTTGCTCCGCTTAATGAGAGAATGTGAAGAAAGCAGTCATAAATTACTTTTTTTTTTGTTTTTGAATTTCAACTTTTTAACCATTGGAAAAAAATTGCCGAGCTTTAAATAAACATTCAAACGCACCAGAGTTCCGCAAGACGATCAATCGAAATACAATCCCTCTTTTCCTTCTGAAAATCTTCAAAAAAAAAATATAGGGAAGGGCTTGATTCAAGTAGTTTTTCGCAAAACTGTATATTTACAGTTTTGCGAAAAACTGCTTGGATCAAGCACTTCCCGGTATTTTTTTTGAAGATTTTCCGTGTGGACCCTTAAAAACACCTTCTGAACACATTGGACGGGTCGGATCGTCAAAAAAATGCTCGAATCACGGAGATCCGGGAGTCCGGAGTCCGGATAGGAAGTGGAACCTATATATATGTGTGTGTGTTCATAACAAGTAATAAATATAAAATGTTGCACTACAAGAAGCAGAGAAGCATTTGCCTTAGTGGAAAGGCCTATGTGTTTCCTAGTAAATGTTAGGGTTCAATTCCCATGGACCCTTGTTTTTCTTTTCTACCTTCTCTTCCCCAATCTTTTTTCTTACCATAGTAAGTTTCCTTTTCTACCTTCTCTTCTTTTATTTTTTCTTTCCTTTTCTACCTTCTCTTATTTTTTGCTTCCACTACATCCTTATTGTTTGCCAACTTTTTTTAAAAAAATTGCGGGTGTTGTAATTAGGAAATAAATAAATAAAACACTTTATGCGTATTCATATAATGTTCGCATCAATTTGCTCATTTCAATTAATTTTCAAATTCTTGCAATAAGAATAAACAATTACGACCGAAAACTATTTTTTTTATTAACATGAAGACACGAATTATAAAAAAGACAAAATATGGAACACAATATTTATCATTTGAAATACATGTTGGTTCTTTAATTTTTTTTCTTTTAGAAAAAACATAGGGCCCTGGTTACATTATTGTCTGGGGCCACAAAAATCTCAGGGCCGGGCCTGACCATTACACAAATCGCAACTCTATATGGTAGGCATGTAAAATTACTAACCTATCACAAATCGCCACGTGTCGCTAGGACACACAAATTGGCCAATTAAATGTTGCCAAGTTTCCACAAGTCAAAGTCAAAGTTTACGGACGGGCCAATTAAATACTGCTAAGTATCCGTATGTCAAAAGTCCAAGCACGATAAGTGGCCAATCAAATGTTGCCACGTGTTTACAAATCAAAAGTTAGAGGCATGCGAAATGACCAATTAAATGGTGCCACATGTTAAAATGACACAATTATTTATTTATCAAGATTGGCCAATCAAATTATGCCACTTGGTGAAATAAATTCTATGTCACATTTTGTATAATTGTCTTTCCAAAAAATAAATAAGAGGAAAGATATTTATTAAATTCTAATTACTTTCCTTTAAATAAAATAAGGAAATAATTAGATAAATAACTATGAAAAGAATTGCAGTCTGCCATAAACTCTCCATCCCCGCATCCCCTATAAATAGAGGTGCTCTCTCACATATTTTTCAATCAAGACATTGAAGCTTCAACAGGTTTGAAGATCAAGCTTCCAAGCCCTTTAGAATTTCTTCAAGTCTTCAACAATTCCAAGGCATCTAAAGCTCTCAAGATCAAGCCTCAAAGCCCTTCAGAATTCCTTGAAGTCAAACACATTCAAGCTTCCATCAACTAGCAGAGCTCTGAAGATTCAAGCATCCAAAGCCCTTCAGAACTCTTCAAGTCTACATCAAGCAAGGAGGTTCTTCAAATCAAAGCCTAAGAGTTCTGAAGAACATTCAAGCCACGTCATCATCTTCTTCGCAAATCTCGGAGAAGATTACGCCTTTTGATTCGAGATCAAGCTTTCAAGCTCTCGTTTCAACATTCGAAGAGAAGAATCAGATGATTATTTTCTTTGAAATTCATCAGAGATTGTAAACCCTAATTTCTTACATCAATAAAATCGATTTTGGTTAGCATCTTTCCGTCTTTTTCGCAGACTCGATATTTGTGTGATACACCTATGTTACTGGAGAACGCAACAGTGTTCCCATCAGAGAACCGGTATTGAAAATTTTGGAATGCATGTTCTCTCTTAATTAAGAACGTACACATGATTTTGCAATCCACTAATTTTGTGTTCTTTCACAGGCT